>MU105711.1:117903-279827 GCA_012274485.2 Sinapis alba | reverse complement strand
ACTCATAGTTCTTGCAATCATCATTGCCTTGATTCTCATCATCATCCTCTCAGTCTGCGGTGGCTTCAACTGTGGCAAATGAGTCTGGAACATCTCTTCCTCGTTGTGATTTTCCCGTCAACATCCTCCTTCAGTTCGTTGTGCTGCTTTCCTTTTTTTTTTTTGTGGTTTCTAAGTATGCTCATGCTATGTTTCTCTGCTTAGATTGTATTTCTTGAAATTGGTTTTGTATAGGCGATAATATATGTATGAATGTTCGACATTTTGCCAACATTTGCTATTGTTGGTGGTATCAACACTGATTCTTGCAAACCACTATGCCGACCTGGTTTTGTTTTCTATTAAAAAATTCTATTTTTCCAAAACTCAGGTTTGCAGTTTCTTGCTGAAGAAACCAAACGACTCAAAACAGAACATTTCATTGTTGTAATGAACTTAAAACTGAATTGAATATTTTAAATTGGAAGTGGACTGATAAAATATTGGACAATTCTTTTAAATAGCTTTTTTTTTAGTTTTTGTCACAAAAATAGCTCTCAAAAAATAAAATGACTAAAATAGACTTTTTTTTTTGAGAAATTCCCTTGGATAGCCCATTTTAGTTTGTTTGTCACAAAAATAGTTTTTAAGGAAGAAAATGACCAAAATATTTTTTTAGAAGCTAAAAAAATCATTTATATGCATTTATACCCCTAGGGTTAACTAATTTGCACTTTAGGGTTTAGAGTTAAGGGGTGGGTTTGGGGTTAGGGTTTCAAATTTCAAATTTTTTTTTTAAAAAAATCAAAATTTAAAAAAAAGAAGAGTCTATTTTGGTCATTTTATTTTTTAGGGCTATTTTTGTGACAAAAACTTAAAAAGGACTATTTAAGAGAATTGCCCTTTTTTTTTGAAATTTTTTTTTTTTTAATTTTTTTTTTGAAATTTGAAACCCTAACCCCAAACCCACCCCTTAACTCTAAACCCTAAAGTCCAAATTAGTTAACCCTAGAGGTATAAATGCATATAAATAAATTTTTTTAGCTTCTAAAAAAAACATTTTGGTCATTTTCTTTCTTAAAAACTATTTTGGTGACAAACAAACTAAAATGGGCTATCTAAGGGAATTTCTCTAAAATATTATAAATCTGAAATATCCAAATTGAACCGTTAAATATTTTTTAAAATTAAACTTGAAATTATCAAACCAAATTCGAAAGTATAATCCAAACCACAAATAGTTAGATAGTAAATAGATCATCTAATTCTTCACCTGAGCTACCTATACATTGAAATATTTGAATTGAACCGAACTGAACCATCCAAAATGCCAAGGCCTAGTCCACATAAAAAGACCTTGAATTCAAAATTCTCTTCGTAAAGCCGTCAATTTCGGTCGCCGGAAATTACACCGTCCTTAAACCTGTGGCTCCTCCGGCTCCACCTCCGAGTAAAAAAAAAACGATGCAAACAAACAGCGGAGGAGACGGGTCTAAGATGTGGAATACGCTGGAGAAGAAATTATCTATCTATCATGAAATCGAATAACAAATCAACGTTGTTGAGGAGTTAGTCATACGAGACATTTCGAGGACTAAATCAAATATAATTTAGTCCTTGCTTCTCTACGCGTTTCACCGTTAATAAAATCTCCAATCTCTCGGTAAATTGCCGTTTTTTTTTTTAAATTACAAAAAAAAAAAGAATGGCGCAACAATCGTCGTTGATATACAGCTTCGTGGCTCGAGGCACAGTAATCCTCGTGGAGTTCACCGATTCCAAAGGCAGTTTCACATCCATCGCTGCACAGTATCTTCAAAAGCTTCCTTCCTCAGACAACAAGCTCACCTACATCGGTGATCATGGTCAGACCTTCAGTTACCTCGTTGAAAATGGTTTCAGTAAGTCACCACCATATTGCTTCGTTATACCTTTGGTTTCCTTTTGGTTACTCTTGAGGCAAGTTCTTATGTTTGGTATGTAAAGCTTTAATTGAATGTTAGATCTAATCTGAGAAAGGCAAGTTCTCTGATTTGTTTGAAGTTTTCAGTTTCATGGTTTTATACTTTTATTGTCAAAGTATGGTTCCATCGTTGGTAGTATAGCCCTGCGGATTTGAGCTGAACCGAACCAGCCGTTTGGGTTTTGGATTTGGTTTAGTTCGGAAAGCTTTTGAAAATATTTTGGTTTTCGGTTTGGTTTGCTACTTAGGTTATGAAAATAACCGAATTTAGCCGAAACCAAAATTTACCAATACTATCCAAGTTTTTTTCAAAAGAATTTAAACCAACATCTAACCGAAACCAAAAAATTATGTTTGATTCGGTGAAATTTGAGAAATCTAACCAAACCAAACCAAATTTTTTTCTGTTCCATTTGGTGAGGTTGGGGCCTAACCGAATTAACCGAAACCAAAAAATACCCAACCCAAATAAACTGAAAAGGCAGGGGCTAGTTGCCAGAGTTGGGAACATAACCTTTGAGCAATTGCATTAGAGTATTCATTATGTTTCTCTGTTTTACTATACCTGATTGGGGTTTCATGTGGTGTTGTGATGGTGGATCTACTCTTGTTTATTTTCTGCCTTTTCTCTCAGTATGTTCTTAAAAGTTTAATTATTATTGTTCTACTTGTATAGCCTATTGTGTTGTTGCTGTTGATTCTGCTGGGACGCAGATTCCTATGGCCTTCTTGGAACGAGTGAAGGAGGATTTTAACAAGAGATACGGTGGTGGAAAGGCTGCTACTGCTCAAGCAAACAGCTTGAATAAAGAGTTTGGGTACTTATCTTTGAAGAATTCTTTTGTTTGCTATTGAAATAGGTTCAACTATCTTCATGGGCATAGTCCCTTGACTCTTTTTTTTGGCTGCTCTGAAAAGGCCAAAACTGAAAGAGCACATGCAGTATTGTATGGATCATCCTGATGAGATTAGGAAGCTTGCTAAGGTGAAAGCTCAACAGTCTGAAGTTAAAGATGCCATGATGAAAAACATTGAAAAGGTTCAAATCTGACCCTCTTTTTCCAATAGAGTTTTAGCTAGTATGACTTAAGTTCCAGAATCTTTTGGTTCATAAAGCATTAACAATAGAAAGGAATGTACAACTTAGCGGTTGTAAAGACATAAACTTCTGTTCAGCCATTTAAACATTTTGTGGAACTCGTTCATTTGCAGATTCTTAGCCGTGGCATATCTTGTGGTTTGAGTTGCAGCTCAGAGGTTAGTTCTCTTATGCAAATGGTTCAATGTCCATACACACAAACATGCTTGTGTTCTCTAAGTTTTAATTGTTAAGTAAAAACTGTGTACAGCCACAGGTTTTCATAAGACAAAGAAGAAGAAAGATATGGTTTCAGAACATGAACATGAAACTCATAGTTCTTGCAATCATCATTCTCATTATCATCCTATCAGTCTGCGGTGGCTTCAACTGTGGCAAATGAGTCTGCATCATTTTCTTCCTCCTTGTGCTGCTTTTGCTATGTTTCTCTGCTTAGATTTTACATCTTGAAATTGGTTTTGTATATATATATGAATGTTCAACATTTTGCCAACATTTGCTATTGCTGGTACCACCGACACTGATTCTTGGCAACCATTTATTTGGACTTGATTTGAGCCTTAATGTTTGCTTTGGTCATTCTCGACTTTTGCAAATTGCTATGATGAGTGATATGACGATTGACGACGGTATTAGCATAGTCTAACCCGGTTCATATGAATTTATCTCAATCTGGTCTGAACGGTTCAGCATAGTCTCTGGATACTTAATCCTTAAAACCGGTTAAGTAAGAGTCTTGGGTTGCTTTGTTGTTTTCGTCTACTGAAATTAACGACTTGCCGTCACGATCTTGTACATATTTGATCGTGTGATTTTGTTAACGTTGAAATATCATATCTGACGCATTTACCCTCCGGGGCAAAGGAAAAAAAGGAAATACAGTAACGGTCTCAAATCTCACGGCGTCGTTTTAAAGACTACGTAAGACTACTTTGTTAGATGAAAACAGGAGTGTAATTGCTTGGAACCGACGGAAGCTTCAGTAATTTCCTTTTTTGTTTGTTGGGGTGTTTACACTCTCAAGCTCTCTATATAAACTATCTTAGACTCCCTATTTCTTTCCATATCTCTATCGTTGATTTCTAAAATCGAGAGTGAAACCCTAAGCTACTTATTCTCTTACATTCTCTAAGAAAGAACAATGGAGAAGCACGTGACGAAGAAGATGAGGAAGGTTGCAACTGCTACGGAGGAGATGTCTGATCTTCGTCGTTTGTGTTCCATAGCAATAAAAGCCGCTGATTCACAGACCATCGATGGTGTTGATCGATGTTTTGATATCCTTTGTTACTTGAAGAAATTGAGTTTCTCCTCAAAGGATCTTGTCAGCGTGTCTAAAGAGATATCTCCTTTGGCGAGTCTGAGAGATCACAGAAACCCTAAAGTTAGTGTGGAAGCTAAAGCATTGTTCCTCTCCTGGATGAGAACTCTTTATTCCAGAGACCCTTCTCCTTGCAACAACAACAAGAAGCTTGTTAAGAAGACGCCTGCGGTAGATCTTGTTGCGAAAGTGTGTCCCGATTTGAAGAACAAGAAGAAAGCTAAGACAACTCTGACCACTCGTGGCATCACGGCAGAGTCTGAGAAAAGGACAGAAGATCAGAGATCTAGGAGGGTTCATGAAGTGTGCGACAAGAAACAACAGAATCTGAACAAGGCTGGTGATCACAAGTCTTTCATAGCGAAGAAGCCTATACATAAGAAGAAGAAGCAACCTTCTCTACCTGAAAACCCTAGACCGTTGGCTCATGCAGCGGTAGAGATTAAGAAGCAGAAGTCTGTTGCAGTCGTGAAGAAGAACTCAAGAGAGATGTTGGAACTGTTTGAAATAGCCAAGAAATCTGCAGATGTGGCAAGTGCAAAGGGGATTCTCTTGTCTACAAAAGAGACATCGATCTGTGTAGACACACTCTCTTTGCTCATCGACTTCCCCATCAGCTCAACAGCTCTGGAAACGAAGCGGATCATGGACAAGCTTTCCTATCTTACAAAACACAAAGACCGAAAGATCTGCAACTCTGCAAAAACACTTCTTCAACATTGGAGGCAGAGCATAAGAGATCAAGAGAGATGTCCTTAAAACTCAAGGCTAAGTAGTGTCAGACAGAGAATCTGCCAAGTTGTTTATTCTTTTGCTAGTAAGGAATGTTTTCTTCTACAATCTATATTTGTGTTGTTGTTCAAATCGAATTTGTCTTTTTTTTTTCTTCTTCTGTTTATGCGTACTAATGAAATTGTAGAGTTTTTGATATGTAAAAACTGATGCTTTCAGTTGTAATTGAGAGACAAGAAACGTCAACTCTTTTTATCAGACAAAAACTCATCTTTTACTTGGTTGTAACTGAGAGACAAGAAACGTTAATATATTAGAAGCTTTTTCATTGTTATCAGACATAAACTCACTTTTTGTTGGACTGAAAATGTTAAACAAGCAACAGTTAATGGAATATCAATTCCTGAGCTTAATGTAGCTTTAATTACTCTCCTTTTGTTCGGTTGTAATCATCAGAAAGCTGTTAACCGAGTCCTTAGTCAACCGTACAAGGAACAGGAAGAAGAAGCAGCACAATTGATATAAACCCTCTTCAGAAGAAAGAATACAAAGCTCTTCAAATTAACATCTGATATGTGGGATTCTCTGCTCTTTTTTTTCCCATTCTTCTGTTTCATGTTGTTGGTATGTATATAACATCATATGCTTGCTTGTATTCTCATGCATGCTTCCATTTGCCTCTTGCCGCTTTTCTCTTTAGATTTTAATCCAAAGATAGCTCTGAAGGGGAGAAGAAACAGAGATGTGTATGAACATATATACATAACCAATAATCTTTGACAATGCCTTTTTGACAATGCCTTTTTGACATGTTTCTGATAAATGCTAAATTGACCCGGGAAGTATAGAATAATGATACATGACCCAAATATCTGATAAAGTAAATTGTTAACGTTGAAACATTTATCTGACGCATCTACCCTCCATCGATTTTTTTTTTTTTTTTAAAGAATTTGTAATAAAACCACGTCGTTTTACGTTTATATTTTGTTCGATGAGTCTTGGGATCCAAGTTATTTCCTGTTTTCCATTTTTCTTTTATTCGACGCTCTATATATATAATATGATTCACTATTCTATCTTTCTCTATTTCCATACTTGACTTCTAGAGAGTGAAACCCTAAGCTGCAGTTTTCTTTTTCGAAGTTCATCCTCTTGAAGAATCGACAATGGAAAGAAACAACAACATGAAAACTGTGAAGAAAATTGCGACTGCAACAGAGAAGGCTAGGGCTGGTGATGAAGGTTGCAAGTCTTTTGTAGGGAGGCCTGTCCAGGCGAAGAAGCAATCACCAATAAAACTCTCTCAAAACCCTAAATCTGTGATTAAGAAGAAACTGAAGAAGACTCATGATGACGTTTGCAAGTCTGTTTCAAAAACAATATCAAGGCCTGTGGAAGTTACTGGAAACCCTAAAGTTGTGCCTGCAGAGGTGAAGAAGAACGATAAGGATACGTTGGAGCTGTTCGAAATAGCCAAGAAATCAGCGGATGTGGCGAACACGAAGGGACTTCTAGCGGCTAAAGCAGAGACATCAGTCTGTGTGGATACTCTTTCTTTGCTCATCGGTTTGCCAATAAGCTCGACAGCTCCAGAAACGAGGAGGATCATGGAGAGGCTTGCGCATCTCACAAGGCACAAGGACCGCAAAATCTGCAACTCCGCATCAGCTCTTTTTCACCATTGGAGTCAGAGCATAAGAGATCAACAACAACACTCTCTCTAAAACTCAATAATGACCAAAAAACACCTACGAAGTTAAGTTAGTAGGGCTTTGAGATTTTACAACAACTTCGGTTGTTTTATTCTTCTTGCCAAATTTACCACTTTATATTTCAATTACTCAAAAGCTAACCGTAAAGAATTTGCTTTCACAATCTATATTTTGTGTTGTTATCTGTTTATGCGTGTTAATGAAATTGGATTTTTTTTCAGTTGTAATAAATCAATGCTTGAGAAAGTTTTCATTTTTATCTGACATAAACTCAAAGTATATCTTTTGAGATAATTGAATGGGGGTATTCATTCATGTTCGTATATATATTTAGATTGATTCCTCAAGAAGTCGGGGGGAGAATAAACAGAGATGTGTATGAACATTACTACTTATGTTTTGTCAAAAAAAAAAAAAAAAAACATTACTACTTTATGTATGGAAAAGAAACAGTACAAAACATGGGACAAAGATACAAACAGAAAAACACATAAGGGAACTGCTACACTACAAGTCCATTAACAATTTGATAAGCATTCAAAGATACAAACGGTTTCTTAAATTATACGAACCAATCATCTTTGACAAGACACTCTGGCTTGTATGAAGGAAGCAGTGCCTTTGACATATTGCTAATCCAAGAAAAACTCCAGGACCACCCGTTTCCAGTTCGACACTTCTGCTTCTTCCTATGGCTATGTTGTTGTGTCCAAGAAACAATCAAGAACCTCAGAGTTAGTATGTTTCCTAGGTATGGTTTGAAAGTTCTAGTGATTCCAGCTCCTAAATTTGTCCAAAAGACAACAAGTAGTTGGTTCTTGCAATCAGTATCATAAACACTCAACAGACCAATGGGTTCAAGAATCTCTACTTCAAATATATTTCCAGACAAAAGTAACAACTGTTGTATGAGATACATTGATGGAGACAGAAAGAAGACAAAAACATTTATTCATTCGTATATATATATCGAGTAATTACAACTAACGGTTGAGACAAAACCAAAAAACGAAAATCAAACCGGGACTGTTCTACCCGCTACATCCCTCATCTCCGTGGCATCACCTCCACCTCCACTGCCTCCTTGCTCCTCATCCTCTCTCGAAAGCTCTTCCAAAGACTTCCCTTTCGACTCCGGAACCAACAGAGTGAAAACGATCCCCAAGAAGTTAACACCACCAAGCATCAACAACGAGTTCCTAACTCCAATCCCCGGCGGATAACCAGCGTCAGTCTTCTTCGGATCACTACTCTGCGCCGCGTAAAGAAACCCAAAAGCTCCAACAATAGCTCCCGCCTTCCCACACGCCGCCGATATCCCATGACACGTCGACCTAAGCCTCGCCGGGAAAATCTCCGCCGGAACAACAAACGTCGTCGCGTTAGGACCAAAGTTCGCAAAGAACATAGTCAACGAGTACATAACCAAGAACCCAATCCTATTGTCTCTACGTCTCCAATGATCATACGGTATCGCGAGCGCGAACATGAAGACGGTCATGAAGATGAAACCCATTAACTGTATGAAGAAGCGACCGAGGTAGTCGATGAGCGCGACGGTGAACCAGTAACCAGGGACGGTGCCGCAGAGAGCGATGAGAGTTTGAGCTCTGGAGACGGTGAAGACTTCGTGGACTGCGTTCATTGTCTCAGCGGCGGGGATCCATCCGATGGCGCTGTAGATGTCTTTTTGGAAGAGGTTGCTGCTGTAATAGGCGATGTCTAGGAGGAACCATGTGGTGGTTGTGCCGACGAGGTGGAGGCCGTGACGGCGAGCGAATTCTTTGGAGAATAAGCCGAAGGAGTTTGGGTTTGATGAAGGTGATGGGTTTGTCTGTGGGTCTTCTTCTGCTATTAGATCCACTTGAAGTACCTGTTTTTTAATAATACAAAGTTTTTAATTTTACATTAACTACAGAAATCATTAATCTGAAGAATTACTCCATCGGTTTTTTATTAGTTGACATTTTATTATAAACAACAGTTAACTTTTTTATTTTTTTTTATAATTTTTTATTGTTATCTATTTATTTAAGATATAGAATTATACTTTCTCCGTTTTTAAAGACAAATGTTTAGAGAAAATGAATTTTGTATACATTTTCATTAGTAAATTATAAATTAAAACATTAATTTTATTTCTGAATTCTATTGATGGAAACTTTCGAAATAGATAACTGAAGTAAATAATGTGTCTCTAGCCACAATTGTATACATATATATATATATATATATATATACATATATATAAATTAATATATGTGAAACACTAAAAATACATCTTTTTAAAACATATAGAAATTAATAACATTAAAAAGGATTAACTAGAAACAAACCAAAAATTCTTCAAAATATCAAGTATTAAAAATAGAAAAAATATTACTTTTCCATAAACGCATTTTATTTTACTAATCATTCATATATTATTTAAGAAATACTATAACCTTTAAAGTATGACATATGTTATTTATTATAATTTTTTTAGAATCTCTAAAAAAATAGATTGGTTTATATAAATATGTATTATGTTTTTTACTAAACTAATCATAAAATTAATTATTAATGTATACAAAAGTTAATGATTTTGGATAATAAAAATTTGATAACAACTTGTATATCTTCTATGATTTTTTATTTAATTTTATATTATTATCAAAATTATATAATTACATTAACCATTTAACAAATTTATATTTTTCCATATATGTTGTATTTTTTTAAATGACAATAAACTAATAAAATTGTTAAAAATCTTACATTGAAAATTTTGTGATCAATGTTTTAATTTATGAGTATGAAATCTTATTTAATTGATATTCAGATTAAAATTTGTATTTATTCTAATATCTTTTTTTTGGGTCAAAATTCTAATACCGTTTAAATTAAAGTATATCCCATATAAAATATATAGATATTCAAAATTTACATTGAGCAAGTATTGAGAATTAATTTTTTTATTTCAAAATTTGCATTGAATTTTTAAAATGATTCTAATTACTAAAACTATTCAAAATTGTTATAAAAATACAAATGATTATAAAATTATATGAATAAAAAATTTTATTTAATAAATAATCATATCAAAAAATATTATATATATATTTTAATATATAATTTATATTTAAATATATATCATATAAGATATAAAATAAATAAAAGTGACTGTTGGATTTATTTACCTTGAAATAATAAAAATAAATAATAATAGTTATTTTAAGTTATATGCCAATGTCAATTTATTTATATATTAATAGTTACTGAATCTTTAATTATTCAATATATTTATTATTTCATTATATAAAATACAAATAAATGTGTTATAAAAAATATAAATAAATAATATTACATAGAAATATTTGTATATTTAATACTTATCCCACATAAGATGCAGGTCTTAATCTAGTTATAAGTTTATAACATTTGTAAGATATTATTCTTAAGGTTCAAATACATAAGTAGAAAAAAAAAAACGTTTTAGATTTGAGAATGATTAGTGTAGAACATACCTTAGACATATCGGCGGCGGCTTGTTTAGTATTCCGAGCAACAAGAGCTGTATACCTAGCTGTTTCCGGCATCTTCATCCGCCAATAATATGTTAGCAACGCCGGAATAGCTCCAAACATGAGCACAATCCGCCACACGTAATCTGCCTGCGGTACAGTTGACCCCACCGGATCAACCTCATAGGTCGGCGCATCGAACGCGTGGTCAAACGCACTCGAGACGATGAGAGATACGATCCCTCCGGCCAAGATTCCGAAGCCTTGCATAGCAAAAACGGCAGCTATGAATGCGCCACGTGTCTTCTTGTTGGCGTATTCGGACATGATGGTGGCCGAGAGAGGGTAGTCGCCGCCTATGCCGAAACCGAGCCAGAACCGGAAGAAACAGAGTGTTGCCATCACTCCGTTGGATGACTGACCGAATGATAGACCCGACCCGAGCGAACATAGTACCATGACCATCAAAGTAATACCTATATGTATTTCAATATATAATTGATACAAAATAAGTCATAAAAGAGTAATACCAAAGTGTTTCAATAATTGATACAAAAGAAGGCATAAAAGATTTTCATTAGGACATGAAACTTTTGTCTTAGTGAAGATGTAAATTCATATGTATGCTTCATCGATTTGAAGTTGAGCTTTTTTTTTTATTAACTTGGGATATCCCAGTCCCATGGAGAAGCTCAGACTGATTTTCAAGGGGAGGTGCAGCTCCACAGATAGACTCTTTCTCCAGGTATTCAAATGTATCTATATCCGTGTAAGGTGACTAGCATAATTGTGACTTAGTTTCACACAGCAAATGAGTTGAATCTGAAACGTGTTTGCGTTCTAGACCCGCCTCTTACCACTCGACTACAATCACCCGGTCACCTATTTTCCAAGGCCAAATTAAGAAATAGTTAACAAAGCTTACCGTAAACTTTCTTGCGGCCAAGCTTGTCACCAAGCCAGCCAAAGAAGAGCTGACCAGCGAGGGTACCACAGAAGGCAACGCCATTGACAGCGGCAGCAACGTTTGGAGGGAGCGTCCCAGGCTTCTTGGAGCCATCGACATAGTAGTATATACGGCCAAGGAGCTTTGTGATAAGAGAGATGCTAAAGAGATCGTAAGCATCAGTAAAAAAGCCCATACCCGCGATTACAATCGCTGTGAAATGGTACATCTGCGTTTTGGCCGCATCTAAAGCGTTCAAGACTTCTTTCCCTTTCCTCGCCATTTTTTTTTTTTTTTTGGTTCTTCTCTGTTGTTTACTTACCTGAGAGATATATGTAATTAACACACACTACTATATAGTTCAAGTTCAGATATTGTGAAACATAGGCATGTGATAATAAGTGCGGTTATCTATGCAAAATCATAAATGCAGTTTATAAGCGATTTGTCAAAGGTTGAAAGAGTCAAGATAACTATGTGTGAGGACAAGAAATTAAGATACCCTTTTCAAACGTGAGGAATCAATCTACTTAATTAAGCTTGTTTATGTTTTTATTTGTAATCTAATCCGTTTCACTCCAAGTTAATTGAGCAATAGTTGATTGTTTCATAACTTCATAATAAAGAAAAATACCGACGTGTAAATAAAATATACTGGCACACATGCATGCATACGGAGAGAGAGGATGAAACCTTACCAGAAACACGCTGAAATGGAAATTAGCGAAAATTTTGGGAGGCGTTTGGTATTTATAAGTCTAAAATACAAAGAAATGGAGGAACATTTTGAAGAATCTACAAGAATATACCTTACAAACTAGTATAAATTAAATTTGCTTTTGTAGTCATAATATTAACGTGAAACTCCATAAATACGATTCATTTTATCAGGTCAATTGCTTCACTAACTTTCCTTCTACATTTAAATTTTATTATTTTATAGGTCTAGGAAAACGAGAGAATAGTATTTTCTATTTAATTAATTATGTATGATGATCAGTCTCGGACTCTCGGCCTCTAAGAGCATCTTCATCGCTAAACATTTAAAAAACAGGTTCTAAATGCAAAAGTAATAATAATTTAATTATGTATATTTTGTAATTAAAATTTATTTCTATAAAAAAAGGTTTGACCAATTATAACTTGACACATGACTTTATTAGAACAAGAGACGTTTGTTATCGTACTCATTTAAAAAACGTATTTTCATTTTACTATTCCTTTTTCATTATTTTAATATTTTTTTTTTCAATTATCTCATTAAGAGACGCTGAATAAAGATGCTCTAAGGATTTGGAAGAAGTGCAGTGACTAAGGTTTGATTTGGTAACCATCAATTAATCATAAAATCATAAAAATAATAGTTAAATTGCATAAAAAATAATTAAGTTGTAGAAAAATTTAAAATTTGCAGAATAATAAAATATATATTAAATTGATTAAACTATTTTATATGATATTTAACTTGTTATAACAAAAACAAATAGTAATAATTAAACTAATTATTATAAAATATCTAGTTTATTTATTAACAATAATTGATATTTTATAATACACAAATTATAATAGAACTTTTTTAACAAGATAACTATTTATCATTAAAAAAATATTGTTACGTATTTTATATTTTAAGATAGTATAATAATATGAAAGTGTTAGTTTTGTAAATTTTTCTATCATAATTTATTAAAATTCACTTTTTCACTTAATAAAATTTATCTTTATATTTTTGTCAGTAAAAGCGCAAACCTGCATTTTTATATTTTTTTGCATTCTACAACATTTTATTGATAGGCAATGTATTTGCAGAATCGCGTTTCATATGTCATTTCGCCATTTCATATTGTTACCAATCAAAGCCTAAATTCCAACACATACTACATCACGCAAACACCTAAACAATGACCAAGTTTTCATCAAATTTGCTATAATTCAAAGGTTGAATTGCTGTTTTCTCTTTTAATTTGGATGTATTTATTTATCATTATTATTGATATTATATGTGATGATGATTGATGCAGATCAATCATAAAATCAAATCCAGCTTTGATCCCATCCAAAAGAATGGATTATAATAAGAGTCTTTTACATTGCAGGCCACTTTTAAGTTTTTTATTACACTGTAAGACACATGTTGCTACACACACACTTTTTCTAACTAAAACTTTAATATTTTATCTAATAAATTACTAAAGACAACCAACTACAAAAACTTCCTAACTAAATAATATTTTCAATATATATATATTTAAATATTCTCTCTTTCGTTATTTTTCTTTCTTTCTTTTGTTTTTCCTTTCTCTCCCTTTTTCTTTTCTTTCATAATTACCAGTTACAACATAACTTTTTATTTCTGAAAATTATGCTCCTCTTCGCTGTGATTCTTTATCCTCTTTTATGAGCATTGATAATTTCAAGCAAGTTTGATGGCCAAGCTGTGGAGGTTCACCTCCTCCTCCGCCGTGAAATCAACACAAACAGCTTTCTCTTCCACGTCGTGGTTTGCAACTCTTCTCCCTCGGACTGTGACAGCAGCTTGTGGTTGTCGTGATGCTCGAATTCCGTAGCTGTAGCCCGTCGATTCAGTCGCACAAGGAAGCTTGAGCAACAATGGTCAAATCTCACATTTTTGCATGTTTGATCCTTTATTTTAGGTTATTTTCAGGTTTGGCCTAAATAATCAAATGTGACATACTTCTTTCCAATTTCCCTGAAACTTCTAATTGTGCAATCTAACCCCATAATTTATTTTTCATACATTTTTTGTTTTTTTCATACCTTTTTCTGGCCACAAATTAAATGGCTCCATTTAACTAATGTTAAGAATATTAATTTCTATTAATATTGAATTGAAGAGAGTAAAATGAAAAAAAAATAGTAAATTATACTGAATGGGATCATTTGTATATCTATACACAACAAAATTACTAGTGTACATGAGTACAACAACCAAAAGTTAGTCAAAGTTCACTAAAAATAAAGTTAACATGAAAACAAACACACACGTTTTAACGATGTTCACATGTACACCGTTATAACGATATCCACATGTACACTAATTAACAAATATGCACATGTACATGCGCATATAAAACTTTCGAGATGGAGTATTACCGACCTAGACCCTTAAAAATTCTCAAACAGACACATTTTAATCGTATAAACTTTGTTGTAGGAATGCTTGATACAAAGTAGTGTAAATGAGTAGTGTTTTCACAATTGCAGTCTTCTCATGTCATAATTATTTTTGGGAAATGTATGATAGTATACCAAGCAAACAAATAAACTTTATTAAAACTTGATTCAAGATCAATACTTTACAAGAAGTATAAACTCAAAAGATGTAAGAAACATCAATAATAGTATCATCAATCATATAAAATGTGAACTAACTTTATTCCAAGATCAAAACTTTACAATCACAAACACCAAAATATGCAAGTTTGAACACTATGTCATCAATGACACAGAGAATCTGAATCATCCATCTCTGAATCTTCCCTCAGCAGAGAATTTATCCCTCTTGATCATTTCGTTCTTTTCTTTTTCTTTTCTTTTCTTTTTCTTTTCTTCTTCTCCGTCCATCTCTTAGTGTCTCAAATTATTGTGGCTGCAAAAAAAAAATCATGACAGTGAACAAAAGAAGTGTTATTGCGGTATCGAATAAAGATGAATGAGCAGAGACTACAACTCGATGTATTTGTAATTGTAAGTTTTCGATCTGAAATTTTAGAAGCAATAATTCAAAGAGTTTAAGACAAAAATTTAAGTTTTTTTTGAAATTTTCTGGACACAAAAAGAGAAACCCAGAAAAATGAAGATGATGAAGTGGGATTAGATGATATAATGAATCTGAGCCATTCATGATAAAAATACAACAATAAATCAAATGGTTAGAAATGAAGACAGATATATGTCTTATCCAATGTGTCAGATTTAATCTTGACCGTCGGATGAAAAGAGAGATGTACGGTTGAGATAAGTTCATGCCTACACTTTGGTTTGGTTAGTCAACTGCATAGTTAGTAATAAACCAGTTCAGTTAATAATGAGGCAAGTTGTTAGAAAAAAGTGTCCTAGTATAAGAAAGTGACTTATTATGTTAATAAAAAGATAAAACTGACCTTGGGTGTAATTCTTTCTTATAATAAAAAGGGGTATGCTCTTCAAGCTAGTGTTCTTTAAGTTGTGTTAACATCTTTCTCTTTAAATATTCTTAAGATTTTCATGACTTTGGAAAATTTTCTTTAAAAAGTTCGAGTCAAGCACACGTATGTAGGTTGAAGTCAACCTTTCCGACAATTTTGTGTCACAAATTAAATGTTTACTAGGGAAGTTTTATTTTCTTCTCAATGTCGTGTGGAAGGAAGAAACTCAAAACGTTTTCGTTCATCCCACAAATATTCCTATTTACTATTACCATGTTATATCTTATTCACATAGCAAAGACGCTAAAAATATAAGATACGATAAGCAATGTTACACAGGTGTTTAGACACGTTACCAACGTGTTTAGACACGTACGTAAGCATCAACACATTTATTCTCCACGCTCTTTTCGAATCTGAATTACCAAAATGAAAAATTTGAGTAACAAGTACGAAAAGAATACCTACATGCATCATTTATAGACTTGTGAATGCGTAAAGAACTATTAGTCTTGAAAGCAGATGATCAATAGTACAAGACAAAACTGAGTTTGGAAGATGATTTTGTTGCGTTGACTCTGCAACTCTTGCTATTGGTCCACGAAGTTTAAACTAGAATTGTTTTTAATTCGATATCTTTGAAAACAAATCAATTGTATAACAGAACCATCATAGTTGAAGGGTTTAATATAAAAAAATAAAATTCAACATCATGCCATACATGATTTAATATATTAGAAACTTAGACTATCATTTACTCCTTTTGTTTCACAAAAAAATGTTATTTTAACTTTTTTTATTTTGTTTCAGTATCATTTTACATTGTAATGTAATTATTTTTTTAATTTTTAAACCTTTTTAAATAACCAATAAATATTTAGTTAAATCATTTTTATTTAAATAATTATTATAATAAATAAGAGTACATTAATATATTTTATTATTTTTTAATTCATGTGAAATGTGTCTAAATGACAATCTTTGCGAAACATAACAAATATATTTTAAGTCAAGAACAAGTTTGTTCGTTCATCAAATCAACAACGCCAATATGAGAGGATACATCTCTTCAATATATTAACGAGAAAACAACCATTAAAATCTTGAACTTTTAAATTAAAGCCCAAAAAATCCTCAATTTATGTTTGAGCCCAAAAAATCCTCAATTTTCAAATATTAGTTGTTTTAACTCTCATATTTTATTGACTCGGCCATTTAAAAAATCCAAATAGTTAACTGTTAAAATCGATTAAAAATAAACGTAACTCTCTAGATGACATCATTTTAAAAATTGATTAAAACATTGATCAAATAACGTCTTTTGTTTATGTAAACACTTAAAACATCTATTTCGTGAAACCATAACCCCAAATCAACTTCATCTTCTTCGCTATGGATTCACGAAAGATATACTTTAAGTGTTTACAGAAGCAAAAGAACGTCGTTTGATTAGTGTTTTAACCAGTTTTTAAAATGATGTCGTTTAGAGAGTTAACAGACGTTTATTTCTAATCAATTTTATTAGTTGACTATTTAAGTTTTTAAATAGCCGAATCAATAAAATATGAGAGTTAAAATGATCAATATTTGAAAGTTGAAGATTTTTTTTGGCTCAAACACAAGTTAAAGTTTTTTTGGTTTTAACTTGAAAGTTCAAAGTTTTAATGGTTGTTTTCTCATATATTAACATATATAAAGATTTAATATATAATTTTGTCTACATTTTTAGTTAATTCATCTGAAATGTAACCTCACACAAGGAGATCTAACATAACTTTTAACCTTTCCACATCCCGTGAAAAGAGTTTCTAGGAGAATTGAGTATAGTGCAGAGATAACTTAAAAAGCACAGTTACACCAAAAAGAAAACTTAAGAAGCACAGATCCATTGAACTACAGACGCTTGAGTCAAATAAAAATGCCAAAAACCCTTTCACTAACCAACCACAAGCTACAAACATTTAGCATATGAAACAGACAAAGCAAAACAAAATGTGTACTGTACAGATCAACCAATTGCACTAGCCAGTATCAACAAACTAATCAACAATCATGACGGATTAGTGAAGAAACTAAAGTAATGAGCCCGAGGTTCCAAGAAGTGAGGATGTGACCTGACCTGAGATGAGAAGATTGTTTGGTCTGAGGATGTGAAGCTCTCAGGTTTTGATACAAAGATTATAACACGGCGACAACACTAATATAAACCATACAAACGCAATCTCAGGTTTCAATACGTATCATAAGACCACAACACAAATACAAGATCTTGATAACTTAAAATGACGAGATCTTGGCCACAGCTCAGAGATGAGTTATACATTCCGCAAAAACCAGATTTGTGAAGTTTAAACAATCTATAGAAACAGTGGATATATATATAGCAGCAAAAAAAACAGATGGTTGATCATCTACAAAAAGATTCAAGATTCTGTAATGGCAAGCAAGAAGCTGTTGTTGTTGTGTAAGAGGAATATCAATATAAGCATTGAGATAGAGTGGAAGTTTTAGAAGCCAGCCCATCCAGCAGGTTGAGCAGCTTTCTGGTTATCTCTCATTTTTGTGTTCCCAAATCTCTGCGAACTGTTTCCAGAACTTACAGATCTTTGTGTTGCAGACGCTGAAGACGTTGCAGCAGCTCTGAAGGACTCTGTCTCGAACCCCCATGGCTCAAAACCTTGGCTTGCTGGAGCAGGAGCTGAAGAAGCTGGTTTACTTTTGGTTCTCACAGACTGATTCATGGTATTGTTGTTACCCTTTGATGCAGATTCCAACACAAGTTTTGGTTCATCGCTAAAAGGTTGCCATGAGTTTGGATCCGAGCTTCCTGTTGACCAATCAGACCTGTCTTGCTGAAGATCCCAAACAGTTCCTTCAACCCTATCTCTCTGTTTCAAGAAGAACAATAGAATCATAATATGTAACTGATGCAATCTTATGTATTGTAGGAGTAACGCTTAGATTAGGTAATTACCGATGGAGTTGATGACACGGAACGCATCCCTGGAGAGGTTTGGTTTTGTGACAAATCTCTGCTTGGTGAGGCTGATGCAGATTTAGAGGCAAGTGTTTGCTTGAGATCCTGCAACTCTTGCCTCTGCGATCTGCAGATAGCAGAAAGCTTTTCGAACTTAGCAGTAATCTCAGCCTTCTCTGAACTTGTTTGCTTCAACTCCTCTTTCAATCTCTCTATCTCAGCTTCCAATGCCTCTTCTTTTGCAGGTTTATTACCATTATCAAGCTTCGCAGTATCAAAGTCAGCAACAAACGAGTTAAAAGCATCGTCCTTTGACACTCTTGCCCTGTTACTGGCTGCAGCAGGACTTGCATCCTTACCTCGAGCATCTCCTCTCACAGGACTAGGCTTTTTAGATATATTACTGTTTGGTTCATCAAATACAGGCATGCTTTTGTTGTCTTCTGATACAACCGAGGTTTGAGCATGCTGAGTCGCCCAAAAGGCACCAAGAGGGCCTCCACTAGCTGATTCTCCAGACGATGATGGTGGAGGTGGTGGACTTCTACGAGGTGCCGGAGAAGATTTGGTTGCTGATTGCATTTCAGGTGGTCCATCAGGTAATGACTTCTGTAAATTAGCAGGTAGCTGCTCGTTGACACGAAACCAAATCTGTAGATGTAAATGTCGTTAGAGACAATGCAAGTGGTTGCATCAAATGACATCAAAAGTGTCATTATTGTTAGTACCTGTGTAACATCTGGTCGTTCATCAGGTGAACCTTGAAGCATGTCTCTAATGAGATCCGTAACAGAGGAACTGTACTTGGGAGATTCAGGTATACGATAGTTTCCATTTAAAACCTGAAGCTTTGATTCTCCATCAAATGCACTCTTGAAATAGCATATCCGATATAAAAGACATCCAAGAGCCTGAAACAATTGCAAAAATACATACAAAACTTCAGTGTCTCGACCTCATTGATTAATCTAATCAAGAGAAGCGTTTTTCAAATGGCATTACCCATATATCGACCTTCTCACTTATAATCTCCCTTCGAAAGAGATCCCACATCTATTTGCCAATAAAGACACATGAGAATCAAAACGTAAAGCTTGTATAAAAGCATTATCTAGTCAAACCTCAGGAGCTCTATATGCTGGTGTTGTGTGTTTCCTAATATTGTCTTCTTCAATGCCCATCTCTTCTGCTCTTTCGAATACCTTGTGATTTGTTGAAACGCTTCCGAAATCACACAGTTTCCACAGTCCATCTGAGCTCAATAGAAGATTCTCAGCCTTCAAGTCTCTGAGACAACAATAGTAAATTATAACAATGTCTCTTGCTGATGTAAGAAACAAAAGATATCTAATGCACCGACCTGTGAGCAATGCGTGGGGATTGAGAATGCATTGCAAAGACAGCATTACACACATCTCTGAAAATCAAAAGAGCCTGTTTCTCTTCAAAGTAACCAGCACCTCTGTTCTCAAGCACTTCCACAAGAGATTTACCAACAAACTCCATAGCCAAAAGAGCTTCCTTCTTGTTCCTCCCCATATCCAAGATACCGTGTGCGTACAGCGTGACGACATTCGGATGTCCTTTCAGAGATTTCAGGACAGAGATCTCTTTCATCACGAGCTCAAGCGACTCCTCGTCGTTGCATATGATGTGCTTCAAAGCGTATTGCTTAGACGCGTGGTTTGTATCTTGAGCTAAGTAAACGCTGGAGAAACCTCCTTCCGCAATGACGCTTCTTACATGAACTTTAAGGTTTCCTATCTCCAGATACCGACCTTCGAGACCCGCAGGTTCTTTCTGAGCAAATGGTTTGAACTTCCACATGGTTGGATCAGTGGAAGCAATAAAGAATGTCTGCACAAACATAAAAACTATACATTTCAGATAACAAAGGCATAGATCAACATGCTAACAACAGTTTCTCAGATAAGAAACCAATCAAGTAGAAGTAAAAGTCTGAGAAAGTACAACTCTTTGCTCAATGTTACAGAACTATAAGGTGAGTCCCTAAGCAGATCACTACAGAACCTCATGAGCTTCATAACTATAAGAACCATCAAACAATCTATAGGAATCAAAGCTCAAAACCTACTTCACAAGTGTACTATTTGAATCAGATTCTGATTGAAACTATACTTAATCAGAAGACATCACACAACACTAACGATTAACCGGTCCGATGAAACAGAATCTGAAGCTTCCGGGTGATCGAGATCTCCCCCCAGAAACAGAGAATCGAATCCAGATAGAGGATAAAGATTGTACCTTTGCAGAAACCCAGATGATGATCACCAAAGTTTTATATTTTAACCCCCCAAAAAATCGAAATCACTGTAGCTGCATTAAGATCTGCGTTCGCTTTTGCGTAGAAAGGAGGAAACTTTTTACAAAGACAATTTAGAGAGAGAGAGAGATGAAAGCGGCAAATCAGGGAACCTGAACGTGTACGTGACCATCCCATTATCCATTTTTATGTATTTTTTTTTCTTTCTTTGATTGATTCTAGGGAGAATTTGTGAAATGACCAAGTTTGGAAAAGATATTAAGTATATAGCATTGATTTTGACATAATGTATTATTTAACATTTGTATCATAAAGTGTCCGTTTCTATCCTTTCTCTTTATAGGTAGCAAGTCAAAAGCATATGTAAATTACTTTACATAAAAAAAGAGAAGCCATCCATGTATGCATTTGCTGACCACATATATATATATATATGTATTAGATGTTCTATTCCATGTCATTGAAATAGTATAGGATTATAATCCCACATACAATTCCTAAATACTAAACATAATTGTTATAGATTGAATTATGTCAAAGTAATACCACCAACACCACACACTTGTTTACTACATAAATATATATTCAATTTTATATACCGTAACACTAAAATAGAATATGATTCTAAATCTATTCACATCTCGTAAATACTAAACTTTATTTCAAACCTCAATCCATAAATATTAAACCCTAAATTTTAAACATTACCCTTCCATCTAAATACTAAACCCTAAACCCTAATTATTGAACCCTAAACCCAAATATAAATCCTAAACTCAATTATTAAAATCTGAAAATAGTATAATATATTATGTAATATTAAACAAAACTTAGACCTAATTTTCGAATAGTATAGAGTTATAACCTAACACAACACTTCTAAATGTTAAACTCAAACCTAATTTTTGAATACTAAACCCTAAACTACTATCACTAAACCCAAACTCAAAACTCAACCCCCCACCTTTCAAATACTAAACCTTAAATTCTAATCACTAAACCCTAAATACCAGTATAGAGTTTAAATCCAAATAGAATAAAACAAAATACATAGTATAGTACATATTGGTGAACAAAATAGAACACTCTTTATCAATCGTCAAATTGAACGATACATGATAGGATCACTAAACCCAAACCTCAAACCCAACCTTCGAAATACTAAACATTAAATCTTAATCACTAAACCCTAAAACTAAGTATAAACCCTAAACTCAAATAGTATGGAACAAAATATATAGTACATAAACTTGTAAACTAGAAATTGATAAATAATTTTATCAAAAAATTGATGGTGATAGTAATATTGATCGTATATGTGTAGGTCATATGTAAAGAGTAACAAGAAGTATATATGTTTGTCAATATCAATGAAAAGTTGAGATATACGTGTTTTTCCATTTCTTACGAATGGTACATTAATACAAGAACCGTACCATACCATTTAGTTTGGTACTTGCAAATGATACAAAAATATAAGAATCGTACTATACTATAATTTTCTTTCACTACATATAGTATAGTCGGCGACTTCATCTTCTTCACATTTCCCCATTTTTGCAGATATGGTGATTCACACATTCACTGGTCCATAATATTTATTCTTCACCATACAATATCAATGCATCATACTATAACAATTTAAATAACAATGAAAAAATCAAGATCAACAATAATAAAGAAATTCAAAAAGAATCACCACGTTACTTCGTCGTTCTTCACGGTGTCATCTTTTTCTTCAAACTCAGTTTCACAAATTTAGAATCTATGCTCTTTCTTCACTTTGAGATAAAGTGGTTTGTGTTCGTATGAATGAGAAAAGAAACAGAGATTGAAGAAGAAGAAGAAGAATATATGTGTATCAATGGTAGCCACAATTAATTAAATTATTTATTTAATATTTATTTTGGTAGTAGGTTTCACAGGTCAAAAGTAAGGGTAATATTGCAATAATGTATATTATGTACAGGGTATATTGATAAATAAGGGTTTTTAGATAGTGAGTGAATTATAATTTGTTTGATGGTTGTACAATGCAATTTCCCTTGATTCTACTCATATTTTAAGCACTTCAGTTGTATTTTTTTTTTGAGAAAACAGCCATTAAAACCTTGAACTTTCAAATTAAAGGCAAAAAACCCTTCAACTTGTATTTGAGCTAAAAAAATCTCTAACTTTCAAATATTGGTCATTTTAACTCTCATATTTTGTTGACTCGACCATTTAAGAAACATGAATAGTCAACTAATAAAATTGATTAAAAAATAAATGTTTGTTAACTTTCTAAACAACATCATTTTAAAAACTGGTTAAAACATTAATCAAACGACGTTCTTTTGCTTCTGTAAACACTTAAAATACCTTTTTTGTGAAACCATAGTGAAGAAGATGAAGTTGATTTGGGGCTATGGTTTCACGAAAGAGATGTTTTAAGTGTTTACATAAACAAAAAGATGTTATTTGATCAATGTTTTAATCATTTTTTAAAATGATGTCATTTAGAGAGTTAATAGACGTTTATTTTTAATTGATTTTAACAGTTGAATATTCAGATTTCTTAAATGGTCGAGTCAACAAAATATGAGAGTTAAAACGGTCAATATTTGAAAGTTGAGGATTTTTTTGGTTCAAACATGAATTGAAGATTTTTTGGCTTTAATTTGAAAGTTCAAAGTTTTAATGGCTATTTTTTTTTTTTTAAGTGTATGTATTATACGTGTATACGTATAAAGTTAGTATTTTCTTAATGTTATCTGCTTGATATGAATTATATTTAGATGATTTCGTTTGATGAGATGATATGATGCACTTGTTGTTTTGCTCCAATTCTAGCCACGTTCTCATCATTATATATAATATCCCAAGGTTGGTTAGAGCATGTCTATTGGGAGGTTCTTAGTAAAAGGTTTTTAGTAGAATTTAAGAATCGATTTTTAATTTTAACTTAGAAAAAGTTAAGAATTGGTTCTTAATTTTCGCTAAGAACTTTTCCCTAAAACCCCCCCAATGAACATGCTCTTAGGTCAACATGTTCAAAAATTATGTTGTTTCATTGTTATCGGTTTCTAATTCAAATAATAGGTGGGTGCCGTAGTTGGAGAAAGATGAATGTGTTTTGTATGCATGTTATACTTAGAGATGTTAAAATGGATTCTTTTATCGAGTTTAAATTGAGTTTTTAATATAAACAATTAAATGTCCATTTAGATTCATTTAGTTTAATTGAGTTTAAATGGATAGTTCTATTAAAATTTATTTATTAAATGAGGTTTATCTAAATGGAGTGGATTCTAAATGTGTTAAGTTTAAATAGAATGGGTTTACCCATTTTAACATCTCTAAGTTATACCTACTATCAAAATTTCTTCTTCAGTCTTTGTTTAGAAAAAAGATTCTTGACTTGACCTTAAAAAGTTGTGGATCAAAGGTCAAAAAGATCTTTGATTATTTCAAAATACAAAAAGAAAATTGTACTCTTTGTTTTTGTTTCAGAAAATGTAGAACGTATAAATAGGTTTTGTTGCTGTGTAAAAACTTGCTTGTAACGTTAAATCATCCTGACAAAAAATGGAAAATTTCGAATAGTTTATTGTTGAATCAAAATCCAAGTTACGCAATGTCCGAATCTTAGACAAGAAGATTGTCTTGATTGGGATCATCAATAGACAACACCATGAGTAAGTTTGTTTCAAAAACCTTTTTAACACAATGCTTATGTTTAGTCTAAAGGCCGCCTTGATGTGAAAAACGTGTTGCAACTTTGGGTGATGAGTGATAAGAGCTAAATGAGATTCAGATAGGTGAAATAACATAAATCCTAAAGTCGACTGATGGCATATGGAAATAACCGTTGTACACTAGTAAAAATATTGGCTAAACCCACTGGAATTTTGTAGAAAATAACCACACAAACTTATTTGTCTGTCTCTCCGAAAATGTTGAATAAGATCATCTAATAGAAAAAATGTTACTGAAAACGAGTCTACAATGTGGTGAGGGGACTATTTTCTAATGTAACAAGATAAAAATTAAACTTTCAGACAGAAAAAAAAAGCTATTGAAGATTTTAAATGGTAGGTTTATGAGCAGGCACACACACATACATAAATATTACCGAAGAAAGGTGCATAAGCACACACACAAAGCAGCTTTCTCCTCATGAGAATACATAAGACATAGCATCAGATTCGGTTGAATGTTATCATCCCAGACAGTACAAGCAACCAATTTGATCGTTCTATTTTTGCATATCTAAACACACCATGGTATATATGCAAAGTAGCATAATAGGTAGATTTTTTTATTTTACTTTTTGTGTCACGGATAATAGGTAGATAAGTTCCTCTCCGGGAGCTATTTATTCTTGTGGTCTTAATCCATTGATAACAATCAGATCATATTCTCAGTAGTGGAGAAATAGAAGAACTCAACACCAATATATATCTCGTCCTTCACCAGAAATCCGTTTGAAGCCTTGTGCAGTTCCTCCAGCGCCAAAGCCTTGGGTTCTCCCTTCTGTCCATCAGACCCAAACCAGAAGTGCTGCCCTTTAACAAATAAGTAGAGATTAAAAGTTAGCAAACGGCTTATATATATATATAATGAAAAAAAATTATTAAAAAGAACAAAATTTGAAATTAAGGATATTAGAGCATTATTAATAGCACAGAAACCCCACTAATCATGCTTTAATTTAATACCTATTTCATGGTGATTGCGTTTGAGTTGGTCCAACACTCGCAGTTTAAAGACAGCCAATGTTTTTGTATTTGGACCAGTCACGTAATCGGCCGCATGCAAATACAAAGACAACGAATTTCCTTTCCCCTCTAAGGTTCCTTTTGGGTACATCCGTAGGTACCTGGTTAAAAAAGGAAAACAAAACGTATATTACCTTAATTTGTTTTGTAAATATAGAAGTTTTACAAGAAAAAAAAATTCACACATATATTTTCTTTTATGTTTTCTATGATTTTTCAGATTTTTTATAAAAAAAATATTAGTTAATAATAAAAATTGTAAAATTCAAAAAATGATAATTAAGTTTATCGTCTCTTATTGGTTTAAAGCTTTTAAAAATTGATAATGCAAATAATAAAGGCTTATACATTTTCTTAATTTGTGAAAACATCAAAAAAAATCTATATTTATATACCGAAGGTATATTACATTTTTTAATCTAACACATGTTTGGTTATAAAGTTGTACTTTAATTTTAAACATTAGTTGTAAAGTAAAGATAAATGAACCAGACTACAATATTGTAATGTTTGTATGTATGAATTCATTAGTTGTAAAGTAAAGATAAATGAATCAGTTTATATAAAATTTTACTTCCTGCGTTATGCAACCAAAAACGTATTATAAATAAATAGAAGCAGAGGGAGCAAATACCATTTGCGTGGTCCAACCGTGAATTGGTAGGAGGAATGATGTTCACCAACGAAGGAGGAAAAACGAGTAATCTTCCAAGTGAATTTAGATTTGTTCCTCTCTACCTCCATCAGTTTAATGCTTTCTGCTGTCCCCATGGTTCGAGGGTTCAAGCTAACGTCGAGGGATTGCTGGTTGATGTTTGTTATCTCGGCTGAGAAAACCGATTTGTCGTTCACAGTATATAACTCCTTCATGTTGTTGAGTGGGATGCTTACCAATAATGTCGTATTGTTTGCGTCGAAACTAAACCAAGTCCCTGATAATATAACATCATAACATATATCAAAATAAAATAGAAAATCATCAATAACTATATATTACTTGTGAAAAGTTAAGATAGAGATATACATTGGTTGTAGTTAAAGATTGAAGAAGTATTAGAGTATATGGTAAGTTTGACGTTGCAATTGACTTTCCAATTAGAACCGATACACTTGCTGTCGGTGATAACCAGAACATAGTATAGGCAGTCCTGCTCTTTCACGATAACGATGTTCCTGTATTAACACGCATATTAATTAGGTTAAACTAATTTGCTACTCAATTTAATTTGTTGTTGTAGGAAAAAAAAATTCGTTTCAAAATAAGTGTCGTTTTATAGTTTTAATGAAAATTCATTAATGAGATTCTCCAATTTATTTTTCTATTGGTTGAAATATGGTTAGGTGTATAGGTAATCGTGTTTTTATTTTAGAAATATACAAAATCATATGTTTTTTTTAATATGTGTGCATAAATCTATAACGACAAGTAATATGAAACGGAGGGAGTATAACCGTGTTGGGCAAGAGAGAGATTGTATGACTTACCATTTTAGACCACCAACATAGAAGTCCGATGACACACAATTCTCAACTTGTCGAGCCATTAGCTTAGACATTCCATCAACCAACATTAAGTGAACGTTGTTGTGGCTCTTTGCCTCTGCTCTAACGGTGTCTAGATAGAATATATGAAGATAAGCAAACATGTGTAGACATAAATGAGTTAAACTTATATCTATGGGCATGCCTACAAGTAAAACGAACCTTCAAGTGACAAAGTTTGACCCATTTCAAGATGGTGGTCGTCTCAAAACACTGCAGCTCTCGTTCTTTGAAAAAAAAACTTGTTGATCTGTAGTTCGTATTGCAGCTAGAAGACCTGCATATATAGGCAAATTTGTAGACGAAGGGGGCTTCAATAGAGTGGTGGTCTCAGAGCGGATATTTGTGATTCCTGATGCTTTGCCTGGATCATCAACTTTTTTATTAACATTTTCTCCGCGAGCATCTTATATATATCTTGTGTCCATATATCCAATAATTCTATATTTTTTTAGTAGATATATGATGTGATCCGTATAATAAATAATCTAAAATTTAATATAAATAATAATATTTTATTATAAACATTTTAGAAATTTTATTAGCTAAATAATAAATTTAATAAATAAAATATTATATAATTTACATAAAATATTATATATAAAGAATTATTTACATGTATATATCCATGTTATTTTACACAAATCAGTTATGGACTATATTGTGTGAATTGATCCGGTTATGACACACCCGATTATCTGTGTGAATTTATGTGGGATCAAAACCAAACTAGTTATACTTATGAATTACTTTCAATCCGAAAAAAATTAGAATGTACATTACTGGTAAGGGCCAAAGTAATTCTACACTATAAAAGAAAATTCAACACTATTCTTATTTAATATTTACAAATATGTTGCATAATAAAACTGGTACCTTATATCCATGTTATTTTACACAAATCAATGATGGATTATATCGTATGAATTGATCCGGTTATGATTGTGACATACATCCATATTTCACATGGATAACAAAATTTATCAGCAAATTTCGTTGGATCTAAACCGAACAAGTTATGAAATATTTTCAATCAGAAAAAGCTAGAACGTACATAATTGGTAAGGGCCATATGAATTTTTACAGTATTTAGTATTTAATATTTACAGTTGTCTCATAATAAATTTTATTATTTTATATGCATGTTATTTTTTGTTTGTTACTGGTTTGTTTTTAAACTAGTTTTTTTGTGCCTTTTACCTGTTGTTGAATGTTATAAATAATCAGTAAGACTAATTTCTACAACAGTTAATCTTCATATAGTATATATATATATATAGCTTTTTGAAATCAATCAGAGCATAGATATAGACTAGTCAAAATCGGTTTTAAGGTTTCAGTCACCAAATACACTTTGCACTTTGTGTCGTTGATGATAGTTTCCTTAATTAGCTAGGATTGGACAATATATTCATAAAATTTGACTTCATTTGTCATTCATTACTATTCAAACTGAACAATTCGAAAGTTTATAATTCTACAAAAAAATCAAATATTAACTAATATACAATATCCGTAAAAATAAAGTGAATTAAAATTTTAATATATTTAAAACATATATTCAACCCGTTATATGTATATATACATAAAATTTTAAAATAGTATATATAAATAATAAAATTATTATATTTTATGTAAGTTGACAATATTTTTATTTATTAAATTTATTATTTTAATTATTAGAGTTTTAAAACTAAGTAAATATTTATAATAAAATATTATTATTTTGTATTATTTTGGGATTTTCTAGTTATTTTATTAATTTTTAATTTTTAATTTATTTATAAGGATCGAATCGGATATTCAGTTAAAATATAAAAATTCAGATATTCATACATCAAATATTCAAATAGCTAAAAAGTAAATTGGATCGGATAACTGATAATTCAAATGAAATAAATGAGATCATATATACTTCTAAAAACTCAGATATTGGATTTGTACTCACTTTTCTCTTCAATAGCATCAAAACCTGTTTGGGCGTGCCACGTGCTATAACCAAATTTTGTTAGTTTACTGTGAAAAATGCAAAAATATAACATTAGACTCTTATAAATAAAAAATTTATCAAACTTTTTGGAAAAAGTTAAATTTTACATTAGGAACAATAGAAAACATTCTCTAGTTTATATATAACATTCCTTTATCAAATGTTCAATAATTTTGGCAACACTATGGAAAAAAATGAGATGATTTTTAAAACGAATTTTGAGTAATATCATTGTTTAAAATTAAGAAAAACTCAAACCTTGATTCTGGGTATTTGTCTATTTCTTTAAGAGAAATTCTTTTAGATAGCCCATTTTAGTTTGTTTGTCACAAAAATAGTTTTTAAGGAAGAAAATGACCAAAATGTTTTTTTTAGAAGCTAAAAAATTCATTTATATGCATTTATACCCCTAGGGTTAACTATTTTGCACTTTAGGGTTTAGAGTTAAGGGGTGGGTTTGGGGTTAGGGTTTCAAATTTCAAAAAAAAAATCAAAAAAATCAAAATTTCAAAAAAAAAAAGAGTCTATTTTGGTCATTTTATTTTTTGAAGGCTATTTTTGTTATAAAAACTTAAAAATGGCTATTTAAGAGAATTGCCCTTTCTTTAATGAATTTTAAACATTTTCTGATTATATATATATATATATATATAATATATATTACCAATTTTCATTTTTTATTTACAATCAAAAATTTTGCGGTCGAATATGTGCAATAATTTGGTGACTTTTGAATATATTCTTTTGGCATATGTACGTTCCACGAGACATCACACCCAGTATAGAGTTGTTTGTATTGATATTTTTGCCTTATCTAAAAGCTTCAAATCGACATTTTAACATGTTAATGTTTTTTTTTGACAAAATCAACATGCTAATTTTAACGTGAATTTTGTTGGTATTTTAACATGTTGATGTCAATGTTAAGTTTCTTGGGCATTTTCAAACCCAAACACTTTGAATAAGTGCACCTTGTACACAAGTTAAAGCTTCAGACGTTTTAACATGTTAATGTGAAGTTTTTTTTTTGTACTTTAACATATTGACATTGGCATTTTAACATGTTGATATATGTTAGGGAATCAAAATCATATAAATTGAGATATTTTGCTAAAGTTAGTGACAAAAAAATTTTTTTGCTAAAGTTTTGAATGGATTTGAAAATCTTTGAGCGGTAAACGCACTTCCTAAGCAACCACCTCTTTTATGTGTGTGTTTTACATCTTTAGAGTCCGAATTGATGATCACATATTTGATAATATAAGCAAGACAAAATTAAAATACGGTACGGTGTAATGGCTGTCTATGCGGTTTGTGAGATAAGTGTGGTTTTGATAAAATAAGCAGTGCAAAATCATGTTTGATTAGAAAAAAATATTTTACGATTTTTTAATTAAATATTAAAATAAAGTAAAATATTTTGAAATATTTTTTAATTTTTTTTTTAGTTAATATATTAAAGCTCTTGATACTGAACCAAATCACCAATCTTAACGAATTTAACTTGTTTTTGACCATTTTTACTTACCTCAAATCAGATTTTTAACATAATTCATTAAGAAAATTTGATCATTATAACAAAAATAGAAATTATATAATGATGTAATTGAAAATTTAACTAGTGTTAAGAAACTAAATAAAGAAACGGTCTATTTCAGTTTTCAAAACAATGGTTAAATAGTTATTATTTTTTAGATTATCAAAATAATATGACAAAATATAATTTATAAAGCGTATATTTTAAATAAATATTAATATAGTTTAAGTCAGTTTTAATTTTGTTCTTGTGGTTGGTTCGGTGTAATTGATGTTTCCTTTTCCCAAATATAATCATGACTCACTTACAAATATTTTTCTTTTAATCTATACATTAAAAAATTACAAAACCGCACACAAGAAGTAAAACAAATGAGTATATATGCGTTATTACTGTAACATGCGTTTTTACTTTTCATTTTTATTAGAAGAAACAAAAAACACACTTCGACTAAAAAACTTAAGTTTTTCTTACTTGAAATAATATATAATATATTATATGTCAAATATTACATATAAGTTTACTATATATCTATGTTAATATTTTTATATATAACACTAAATAGTATTATATAAATAATTAAATGATATAATATGTTAAGTATGAAAATAATTAAAAGTCTAAAATTAAATCTAATAATATAAATATTTTGGACCGGTTGATCTACTTGTGTTTTATTTGATGACCTAATCCGTTTTTGTTTCGTTCGAATTAGTTAATCCGTTAGGTATGCAATGTTTGATCCATATTTTCCATTCGGATCATATATCTCATATGGAGTTCAATGTTGATGACGGACCACAAACTAATAAGACAAGCTAGATACAATGAACTGTTGAATAAATTGCAATGATAAGTTGAATAAAAATAGAAGGAGATGTCAATTAAACTTGGTTGATAAGACTAAACCGGTTAGATCAATAAAAGTGAAGACAAATAAAACATACAGCATTAATTAATTGGATGAAAATTTTTTTGAAGGTTAAAATAAAAATTGGTATATGTTTTCTTGGCAATTCTCTTAAATAGTCTTTTTAAGTTTTTGTCACAAAAATAGTATTAGCAAAATAAAATGACCAAAATAGCATTTAAAAAAAAAATTCAATTTCATTATTTTTTTTAATTTGAAACCCTATCCTCAAACCCACCCCTTAACTCTAAACCCTAAAGTCAAAATTAGTTAACCCTATAAGTATAAATGCATATAAATAAAAAATTTAGCTTCTAAAAAACCCTATTTTGATCATTTTCTTACTTAAAAACTATTTTTTTTAAGAATAAACTTTTTGACTATCTAAGGGAATTTCTCATGTTTTTCGAATATTTATTTCCAATTTCTACATGGTGTTTTCTTATTGATTGTAGTGGTTTTGGTTTTTTTTTTTTACTTATATTATTTGAAATCAATTATCTGATAGTAAAAATATTTTTTTCTTTTTATTTTATACAAAAATTCATTATTTTAAAAACTTTAAAAATAAAAATATATCATTTGATTTGGACACTTAAGAAATTCATCTTTTTGTGAAATATATTTAATAATAATTTTTAAACATCTAAAATGATGGTTTTATATTTGTATTTATAACTTGGAAATATAAAAAGAAAAAGAAAAAATATTTTTTTATTTATTTAATATTTTTTATTTTGATTTAACTTTCATATATTGTTAATATGTAAATACGAAAGTATACAAAATAAAAGTGAAAAAGTGTTGAATTTTTTATTTTATTTTTTTGTAATGTAAAAATTGAATAGACGTTAAATAAATAAGTGGGAAAATGATGTCTAATATTAAAAGTGTAAATTAAGATGTTGAATGTTTATTACCACTTTAGGTAGTCTTGGTGATTTAAGTGATAGAGATATTAGCTGTTGCGTCATTTATTTGTTTTCCAAATAATCAATTTATTTATATATATTAACGAATATCGTGTGGACATAAAAAAAGCAGTAACAACAAACACATGCACAATATGAAAAACTACTATTTGGGGGGAATTTGATAAAAGTAACATAAATATTAATTTGAAATGCAAGAGTAATTTTCATATTCAACAAACTAACGAATAATAAAATTACTATTTAATGTAAAACCAGAAAATTATTTTACGATCATGTTTTTCGAAAGTGTACATATAATAAAAGATATGTAGACATCATAAAAATTTTTATTCTATAGTCCACATTATAATTTAATCTAATAACTTAATTTTAAAAATATATAAAAGTATTTTTTTGTGAATTATTTTAATTAATTAACAATATAAAGATTAATATGAAGTATATAAATTAAATTTTATATAACTGAATAATTTTTTTATGGTAACCATGTGTTAGACCATGTTTATGGTTTACAATTAAAAATTCTAACATATTATATCTTTAAGGGTTAAATTTTTTAAGTTATATTTAGTTGAGATTTTTTATGTTGTATTGACTTAAATTTGTATATTAATATTGAGTAGTTTATATTTTGTATATTTCAATATTTGATACAATAATTAAGATTTTTTTGGTTACCATGCAAAGATTTAGGTTTAAGATTTGTGGTTTAGAGTTTAGTAGACTTATAATAAAGTCTACTTTATTTTAGACGTTTTTCAGTTTACTATAATTGGTGATTACAAAAAAAAACATTATTTTAAAATTAATTTAGTTCTTTATGAATAAAAATTTAAAATCAGATATTATAGCTATTAAAAAAACAAAACTAGTAAATTATATTTTAAATTATTAGACTTCATATTCAATCTATGTTATTTTTTAAGATTAGTAAATTGCATATAAAGTATACCATTTAGTTTGTTTTTGGTCAATTTTTTAACATTTTAGTCAAATACAAAACTAACATATTCAAAAAAGTCAAAGCTTTAATCAAATGTAATATTGACATTTTGTAGACATTATGGGTAATCTACTAAATGTAGACTTCCGATGAAGTCTATTATAAAAGTCAAAAATATGGCTAAATACAAAATTAAACTCTTTCTTTTATGTAAATTTCTTAGTAAATATGCCTAATTTTTTTGTTTTTCTTTTCAAATGTGAAGACATAAACTTTTACGGAAGTTTACATTGTAAAAAATAATAATTTAATCAATTATAAAATTAACATGTGCGTTGACAAGTTAAACGTATCATAAGTCTATACATATGTGTAGACATACAAAAAAAATCTACTATCAAAACACATATCTGAAATTGACGGAAATTATATAAATATTTACTTTTCTGCTGTAAAATATGAGCAAAAAAAAAACACATTTGATGATTCTTTAATGAAGAAACTCGAAAATATGAAATTTTTGTTTATAAAATTAAAAGTCATGAGAGTTTTTAAGATGAAAATAGCGAGGAAATGAGAAAAAAAAATGAAGATTTATTGGTGTAGAATGAGTAAAAAGTAGATAAAAATTAATTTTTTGAACTTTAAAAACTTAAAAATAGTAGTTCATGAAGGTTTGAAAATCGATAATAATTACACTGTTTTAAATAAAGAGAAATTTTTAGGGTGTATTTAATTTTTTGAGATTTTTGAAATAAATAAAAAGATTAAATAATAATAGCAAATTTGTAAATATTTCAAAAACTTAAAGAAAGTATGAGAAATTCATGGATAAAAGTTTTGTGTTGAACTTGAATTTTTAAGTTATTTTAGAAAACTCCCATATTTTTTCCACAAAACTGTAAAATATTTTCTTTTCTTTTGAGAAATCTGTAAAGAATATTTTAACTACTTCTTTTTGAGATACGGTGTTACTTCTTTCAATTAAATTAAAAAACGAAGTGGTGTTACAAAAAAAAAAAAAATTAAAAAAATGAAGTAATTACTCTAAGAGATTATGAATCAAAATTTAGAATTCTTATGGTCATAAGAAAATGGGTCCAGTCCTTAGAATCCAGAAATTTTTGGCTGGATACAGATCAACTTCTAACATGCCTAGGCTCGGGTTAAGGCCAAAATAGCACCGAACTGTTTTGGACGTGACACGAATTCGCAGTCCCAGGAATTTGATAACCTTAAGAAGATTATTTGTTCCTTTCTAATTAAGAGACATCACACCTATGATACAGAATTATTATGTATAGGATACTTTTCAATTTCTATTTTTTCAAAATCAACCAAAAGGATTCGAAGAAGTAGATTCGATCATATCTAACATAAATTATATCAAAATAATTGAATTATATCCTCCGGTCACAATCTCCCTACATTTTTGATGTTTACTTCCACAAACACTATTTATTCCTACGCTATCATTGAGAATCGAACATCTTGTGGCGGTCAATTTTCCAGTTGGTGAGATTTTTTTTTTTTTTTGTGTGCTAAGAATTGATGAGATATATGCGTTATCGTAGAGAGAATTCTATGCAATATATTCGGCCTTTTTCTTTATGATAGTTAGGCCATGTTCATTTGATAGTTGCAGGCGTCACCAACCATAATTAGGAACACTGATTGAAATATTGTGGTTGTGAAAATTTTCGAATATAGGTGAGTACAGTTTTTAGTGTTATTAATCGATTTGTACTGTTGATATCGTAGTAAAAAAATATTAAATTTATGAGATATTTATGACTAGTTGATTATGAAATATTGCAACAATTCAATAATTAATTATCAATATTAATATATTATAACATTATAAAATATCAAAAACATATTAATATAATAAAATATAATAATAATTAATATAATATAATTAATAATAATATTATATTTAGTTTTATTTAACTTTATTGATTTGGAATAAATACTATTTTATCACTTTAATCTTTTCTTATTTTTAAAATACAAAAAGAAAATTCTACTCTTTATTCTGTCTTTCAGAAACTTAGAACGTATATATTTTTGTTGTTTGTATTCATCATGCCAAAGTAAAGTTAAACTTTCGGACATAAAAAAGGCAATTGATGATTTTAAATGGTAGGTCTATGAGCAGGCACACATATACACACATACATAAATATATTGATATTATTACAGAGAAGAAAGGTACACAAGTACACTCACAAGGCAGCTTTCTCCTTAAGTGAACAGATAAGTGATTTTTGCATATCTAAACACACCATGATATATATGCAACCTCCAAACCTCCCGACCAAACAAGCAAATATCCAAGTCCGCTTATTTAGATTTTGTTACCTGATCCCCAAAAACCTTTGTTGAGTGATGACCTTCTACTGAACCTTTCCAAAGAAAAGCACCTCAAAATGAGTTATTTTTTTGTATAATATTTTTGGAAAGAACTAAAGCAGAGTACCAAAAGTTTGTATTCCAGATATGATGATGAGCAAGAATTTTCCTACAGTAGAGAGGGAACAAGCACTCCAAGATGATATAGAGAAATTACAAACTTAGGTCAGATTTTCTTGCAAGTATTTTCCAAGACGCTCGTACAAGTTTCCAAAAAATAATCTCATAACAAACAAAGTTTACCAGATCACAATTTATCTCATTAAACAGAAAAAGGAAGGATAAAATTAAATTAGCAAAAATACAAAAAAAAAAAGCAACCCCATGAAAAAAGCGAGAAACAAGCTTAAAAAAAATAAAATTAAAACGAACAAAATGTTTGAATATAAAGTCCCCTATATATAAATAAATGAAGAACCATGATCAAGCATATATCCTCATCTTGTTAATCACTTTGAAAACATCATCCACATCATCGTCATCATCATCTTTGGCCTTCTCTACACACCGTTCATTATCTTCCCGAAAACTGCCGTCACCGCCGCCACATCCTCCTCTGATGTCTGCAGCACCAGACTCGACTCTCATGAAGAAAGTGCACAAAAGAAGTGTTAAGAGGCAACATATGATAAATTCTCTGGATGCAGCCATGGATCAGACACTTTGTCTAAATCAAATTATAATAGATTATTTGAACTGCTTAAAAATCGTTGGTTCTTTCTTTACTTTCTTGTTTTGTTATGTTTTTCTCTTACAGTTATGCTTATATAAGAAACGGAATTTACTATTAATGGTATAAATAGTTTCTTTTTGCGCTGGTCTTAAGGCTAACTAACTGTTGCAGTATTTGAAACTTATTTTCTCTTCCAAGTAATTAATCACTTATTTAGAAAATAAATTTGTTCAGTTTGGATGTGAATATTCAAAGTTACATTATTTTTTTGGTAAAACTTTAAGTATCAACTAGATTTTGACCCACCTTTGAAAGCACAAGTTTGATTTTGGGTAAAAAATGTTAATTGGTATTAAGTATTATTTTTGATCTACATATTTATGTTATAAAATAATTATATATGTATGTTTAGTTTTATTCAGTGATTCATACTCGACTTGGACTTGCGGTTGAACCGTTAAACCAAATGATCCATATAAATATTGTTCGAATTTAATGAAAATCCCACTTATATACAAAGTAAAACCCATTAAAAATATAAGAAACTGTCATTAACTTGTGATCCATCACCATTTGACCTAGTAACATATCCAGAGAAATCTGTGATTATTTCTAAAAAAAAAATTGATGAAAATTTTCCTATACTTTTAAATACAACACAAAATTGAATAAACTATTAAATTTTTGATTTTATACTTTGATAAAAAAATACTATTCAAAAATGAAGAAAATGATATTAGAGAAAGCTTAAATTTATTTATATGCAGTATTAGTTTATTTTTGTTATTTATATTGCTTGAGGAGTAGGTTTAAAGATGTCCGATCTTATTGTACATATTCCAAAATATTTGTTTGTTGCTATAATAAATATCAAAAATTTAAATTAATGATTAAGTTGGGCAAAAATTAAGATATGTTAACAAAATAGTAAAAAGATCTTTTTGGTTAAATAAGTTAATATTTGGAGATATTAATGTTTGTTTCTATAAATAAGATCATCGTGACTTAATTCCATTTTACATTGTTTGAGTGTTCAGGAAGTACAAATTGTGGAAGATTAGGAAGATATTTGATACCATTTTAGTTAGACTAGATTTTAGGGTATATAGTTATTAATAGTAATGTAGTAGGTTAATTTATTATAATGTATAGATTTCTAAATATTTCACCTTAAAGTAAGTTGAGTTTTAATAGTATTGATTAAGTTATGTATCTCGCTTAAAAACATGTAATTATCTTTTTTTTAAGTAAGTTGAGTTGAATTTTAATACTCACTATTCCAAGGATGAAGACTTGGGCCTAAATATTTTATTTCATCGGCCCAATAAGAAAATCATCGTGTCCAATAAAGATCCAGTGTCACCACCGCATAACGAACTTCTCTCTGATCGGCAAACATCTTCTCCGACGACGACCACCACCACCGTCCCTCCGTCATGCCGGAGATCGACGCGTTATTTGAATCGATCAATGTCCGTGACCTTCTCGCCGGACACGATCTCAACGATCCTACAACTCCACTATCGGCGCCGGATCTCCGTCTCCTCATAAACCGTTTAGAGTCTCATTCCCTCCGGATCAAGTCCAAAGTCCAGTCCTACCTCGTCGCCCATCACTCTGAATTCTCCGAGCTTTTCTCAACCTGTCAAGACGCCGTCTCCAGGACTCGTCTGATCTCCGACGACGTCTCCGATGTCGTGGAGTTGGTTTCCGACCGTCCGATTGATGTCGAGATTCGCAAAGTGGTCAATGAGATAACGGAGAAGACTAAGGAAGTGAAGTTGAAGAGAGAGTCGCTTGAGTTAGTGAGTGCGATCGTGGGAATCTGCGAGGCATTGCAGGAAACTAAGGTGGCTCTTAAAGGAGGACGCTTTAGATTCGCGGCTGAGAGAATCAGAGAGATGAAAGTTGTGTTGAGGGTTGGTGAAGAGGAAGAAGGAGAGCCTGTGGCTTACGTTTTGCTTAGAAAAGAATGGTCTGATTGCTTTGACCAGGTGAGCCATTTGGGTATCTTAAAAATCTAATCTTTCTTGTGGATCGAGAAGCAATGACTTTAAGGTTGTAAGCTTTGTTTTCGTAGGAGGTAGCTTTGTTGTTGTTAGTCTTTCATCTTTGCTTTTGTTTGTCTAAGAATGTGAGGGTTTAGAAGAATTGTGTCTGTGTTTGTAGATTCAAGAGGTGCTTGCGAAATTCATGGAAAGTGCAGTGAGTTTTGAGCTGGACTCGCGTAAGCTCAGGATTAGTTATCAGCTAAGCATTGGTGAGATTACTGGAACTGCTCTTACTACTGTTCTCGAGGCAATGGAGGTATGAATGTGATTTGTCTTCTATATTCTAGCAAAAGTCGTAGCAGTTTCAATTCTTTTTTTCTTCTGTATGAGTCATTTGTTTTCAGGCTATTTGAGTTTTGACTCTTCTGGATATTTCTAGGTGATTGGAATGTTAGACTACGGGCTTGCGAAAGCAGCTGACTCAATCTTCAAGCATGTCATTACCCCAGCTGTAACTCATGCATCTACCTTTAACGCTGTAGATGATTCATTTAAAACCTCAGGGGATGTAACCGAAGCGACATTACAGCTAGATCAATCCTCAGATCACAAGGTAGCTATTTCTGCACTTCTCGTATTTTCTGAGTTGTTCCTTATCTTCTAGTCCTCTAAATGCTTACTTTCTTGAATGCAGACTGAAGATGTGGATGGAGATGCAATCTATTCAGGAATTCTTAAGGTTGTTAAATTCATTTGCACTTCCCTGTGCTTTGGAAACGTTACATGGATCCATTCTTTCGGGAGACTGACTTGGCCGAGGATATCAGAACTAATTATATCTAAATTTCTTTCAAAGGTTGGTTTTCTTAACTGCGCGATTATGGTGAAATTTCTTTGGTAGAGAGAGTGAGAGAGCACTCTTCTCCTTTGAACTGAAACTGTAGATTGTTTAAAAGCTTGTCGTTCTATTTGGAGTCAGGTTGTCCCAGAAGATGCTTCAAAACTTGCTGACTTTCAGAAAGTTATTGAGCGGACCTCTCAATTTGAAACAGATCTAAAGGAACTGAATTTCATTTCACCATCTGACGCCGAGGGAAGGCTCAGCAAATATGCTGAAAATGTTGAGGTTCATTTTGCATCTAGAAAGAAGATAGAAATTTTAGCAAAGGCAAGAAATTTGCTGTTGCAGTGTAACTTTACGATTCCCAAGGTGAGCTTTGCTTATCATCATATGCACCGCATCAACATGTTAAAGATCATGACTGTGTAATCCTTTTTCTAGGGACTTGCTATGAGGAATGCCAGTTTCAAGTCTGATGGTGTGGAATCTATAGATGAAAATTCGTTGAAACACATCGTTCGCTTACTGTTTACATCTGAAATGTGTATGGTGTCAGAAGCTGCTTCTCAACTTATGCATTTGATGCATAAGACTCTCGAGGTAGCTCTTTAGGACTTGTGCAATTCAATATTAGCATTTTTCAGAAATGGTTGGTTGGGATAATAAACTTATTTTTCCTGCCAGGATGTTTGTGTGTCTTCTGCAAGAGTTGCTTCAGAGTTCTACCACGCTGCTCGAGATTCTATACTTCTCTACGAAGCTGTTGTTCCCGTTAAGGTCAGTGAAAGAAAAGTTTCAAAAGAAGATCAAATAATTTAAACAGTACGGTGGTTTTGAAAATCTTTAACAGATATACGCAAAAATCTTATCTTATTTCTTCCTTGATCTCTCTGAAATGTGAAGCTAGAGAAACAACTCAATGGCATCAATCAGGCTGCTGCTCTTTTGCACAACGATTGTCTATATTTGTTTGAAGAGATACTTGGACTTGCTTTTGAGGTATAGACTTGAATCTTATTTCATTGATTGAAAAACCAACGTTCTCTTCGTAAACTGTTTTATATCTATGCTTCTTCTCTGATTATATCATCATTTTGTGTTCAAAGTATCGTGATAGCTTCCCTAGCTCCATCAAGGAGTATGCAGTATTTGCTGACGTAGCCCCAAGATTTAAACTGATGGCAGAAGAAGTTTTACAAAGACAAGTTCAGCTAGTAGTTTCCAGTTTGCAAGAGGTGAGTTTGTTTGGAAAAGTAGTATCATGTGAAGTTTAAAAGCATTGAATATTCATCTAACATTTTAAAACTATCATCAGGCTATAGACAGTGCAGATGGATTTCAGGATACTCATCAAATAAAGCAATTCGAATCTGCAAAATTTAGCATTGAGCAGGTAAATACTCTTTTATTGAATTTATGTGTTCTTTGTACCTTATTTCTTACTAAGTATCAGGAAAATGTAATTGTTTTTATAGGTTGTCTTTAGTCTAGAGAAAGTGCATATGATATGGGAGCCGGTCTTACGGCCCAAAACTTACAAACAGAGCATGTGCCTGGTCTTAGAGTCTGTCTTTCGCAGAATAACTAGAGATATTCTTCTTCTAGACGACATTGCTGCTGATGAAACTTTCCAGGTAACTAACTGTTTCTCTTTGCTAGTCCTTTGTACAATGTAACTTGGCTAATAAAAGTTGTTTTGCTCATTCTCAGCTACAAAGACTGATTCATCTCATGATGGAGAATCTGTCTTCGTTACTCGGTTCCTTAAAGTGTGCAGACGATAGTTCTCGTCGTCTTGATGATCTCATACCATCTTTGCGTAAAACCCGAAAACTAGCAGGCATGTCTTTACTATTAGATATGCACTTCTCGTCCTCTTGGTATTGGCTAAGTGAACTTCTCGTTTCATGGCTGTTTTATTTTTTCTCATTTACAGAACTATTAGATATGCCTCTTAAGTCTATAACTTCAGCTTGGGAAAGTGGCGAGTTGTTTAGTTGCAATTTTACAAGAACAGAGGTACTATCCATATTTTTATTAAAAAAGACTTTATCTGCCTCATAAAGACAATTTGCTATTGTTTATCAAGTTTACTTGTATACGAGTTGTTCAATCATCTCTTCTGAAAGCCTTGTGATGACACTTGTTGCAGGTACAGGATTTCATCAAAGCTATATTTGCAGATTCGCCACTGAGAAAAGAATGTTTATGGAGGATAGAAGATGTAGTCAACTAGTAGCAGGAAATGATAAAAAAGAAAAAGAAAACTAAAACCTCGTATTGACCTGAGAAGAAAAGATGAAAGTGAGCCTTATTTGCTTTAGGTTTGTATTATCCACACTCGTGTGCAAGAGAGTTTAACTGTTTAAGCTTTAGGTTTCAAAAGCGTCTCCAAGGTTTTGTTGTACATGATTTTACATTTGGTCATAAGATCTAAGGGAAAAAAAAAAGTTCAACTTCCAAGCTAATTTTATGGGCAAGTAATTAACAGCTTTCAATGTTAGAAGAAACAACTACTTTTCTGGTAAGATGATGGAGGTGGACAACGTTTTACTTTTACAGTTTGGTTTCCGTTCGGTTTTTGTTTCCTTTTCTCTTTCACCACACCAATAGAAACATGATTTTATTTACGATATTAGAACATATAAAAGTTATAAACAAATATCAACAATATCTTACAATTTAAAAAGAATTGAGAAATCAAGCTAATTCGTATTGTTTTTACATTCGTAGTTGTACTCTTGTCTACCAATAAATTCCTTGTTACTGGTTACTATATTCAAAGCAACGGCTACTCGAATTGCCTAAGTTGAGAAGCTATTCCTACTCACAGAGCTTGTGTTATCTCTTTATCTTGAATTTCTTTCGCATTCTGAGTCATCTTCTCCCTGAGAATCATCCATCTCTTCACACTCAAACTCAACATATTCTTCTTCCATCATCTCTTGGTCAGAATCACTTAATTCCTCATGTTCCATCACTATACCTTCATTAGACTGATCACACATCTCATCAATGCATCTACTTGTTGCAGGTGATCCAGACACTTGAGAGTCATCGATACAATTCTTTTCACCAGCACCGAGAGTATCTTCAAGCTGACATAATTTGGCGTTCTTGCCAATGCCTGTGTCTAAATTGTCACGTCTACTCATCTCATACTCACTTCTTCGAAGAAGAGGATGAAAGCAGCTATCCCCAAGTGCTCCTGGGTGATCGATATCCCTTGGACTGTTGTTGAAAAGACTCAGTAGCTGAGGTCGAATTTCAGACAAGAAAGTAGATGAACAAGAACCCCTTGCGTTATATGTAGTAATCAGTCCATGCTCAGGGGTCCGGAACAATAAATGATGCGTTACAGGACCTGAGTCATTCTTCTCAGAGGAGTTAACTTTCTCTGTAGCACTCAAATTTTCCCTCCGAGACATGCCGTCCTTAATGGTACTAGTTGTGGAGCACTCATTCTTGGCAAAACCTGGGGGCGAGATAACACTGGCTGAAGATGGAAGGCTAACTGGAGGCAAATCAGAGGCTAGTCTCACTACACTTTTCTTGTGTGGTTTACGCATTCCCAGAGGAAAGACACAAGGTGCAAGCCTGTGTGTACATGACTCAAGGCGATCATTCTCATAGGAGGAGTGCATAGATGTAGCAGAATACAAGAGACTTGGCCTCTCGTCTTCCTCATTGTTCCTTTTTGAGCTTTTCATCCTCAGAACAGCCTTGATGGGATTCTCAAAGGCTTTAGATACTCCCTTGTTTTTCTTCCTAATAAAAATCTGATGCTCGCTTTTACATGGAAGAAACCGCTCCTTAATTGCCTTCCAGTCAGAGTTATATTCCATTATCCCAAGAGCAAGTAACTCATCCTCAGCGCTGGTGAAAAGGGACCGTTTACCTCCAGGTGGTCTCTGAGGAAACAACGATACTTTGAACAATGGCAAAAACACTTTAGCTAACTTGGCGAGATCCTCATGTACACCACTAGGATCCTTGTGTCCTGACTCAAACAATGACACTCTTTCAAACATAGAATCAAAACCGGATTCCACTTGATGCTTTCGATAGTCTTGAACAGCACTAGAGACATCAACTAGATACTTTCCAGATAGATCAAGAACCGGAGAAACAGAATCAAGAACATGACTTGTACGTTGTCTTTGAAGCAACTCAGATATAAGCCCTTGGACTTGTGTTCCAATATGCTGCTTTGAATGATCAAACGCACAAAGAGAGTAAACCTGGATAAGAAGTTGAAGGTGATCATGAATCAAACAATGCAACTCTCTTATTTGAGCTTGACTGAAGAAGCTATTGATTGGAGGAGTGCCAACAGCATAAAACCTTGTAACAGGTTGTGTAATGGGGAAGATAGGTACAAGAGGACGTAACAATCTGCTACCGTTGGAGATTTTGGATCGTCTCTTGCGTCTTTTGTTTTCAGGGATACTTGTTTCCTCGTCATCAGTCTCTTCAAGTTGTATCTCAAAGTCTACATCATCATCACAATCTTCAACCTCACTATCATCACCACTATGTGAAACGGTTGCTGCGAGAAACTTGCGGTATTCTTCTTCTTCATCATCGTTAGGGATGTCATCGTCCTCATCATCATCATCAGTCTCGTGAAGAAAAGCCTCGAGATCATCGAGTGTGCAACTCGCTAGCGAACATCGAGCTCTGGTTCTCTTGCAGATTGCGTCATCGTCATTTGACATCAAAGCTTGGTTCTGCGTTTGGATAATGAGTTTCCTTTAGAAAGGGATGGAAATCAACAGCATCGTCTTCTTCTTCGTCTAGGTCACTAACTGTGCCGCTATCTTAAACCCCGAAACAATCGATTCCGAATTTTTAGTTTTGCGGAGACAAAACTAGGTTTTATTAATTAACCGAGAGTACATAAACCTTCGGGATCTGTTCTGAGTGAGTATATATTACTCCCTCCGTTTTGCAAAGAGTGTCGTTTTAGAGAAAAATTTTCGTTACAAAATAAGTGTCGTTTTAGGATTTCAATGTATAATTTATTGATTTTATTTTCCAGTTTAATTTTCTATTGGTCGAAATATGATTAGGTGTATGGGTAATGATGTTTTTCTATAGAAAATATGCAAAATTAAATATTTTCTTAATCTGTTTGCAAAAAGTTAAAACAACACTTATTATGAAACAGAGGGAATACTTTTTTTTGTAACCACGATGAGTATATGTTACTATCGGTTTGGTTAAGTTTTAAGAATCGAATTTGGGTTTTGTTTTTGTTTCACCCGGTCGCAGTTTTGTTTCCGAAAAAATTACACTTAGACATATTTTTATCCTTACCATTTACATTTACATTTACATTTACACATACTTTATGTTATGTTGGTAAAGTAATTTTCTCTTACACTTTACCTAAAACGCTTTTGTAACTAAACAAACCTAAAAGTTAACATCTAAAAAATCATTACCGTTAAAGTCACTTTCTTCTATCCTAATTTTCTTCTGATCTTCACCATGTCGGTGATCCCACTCCTAAACATAATTTTAGTTAAAAAAATATATTTAAATTTATCTAACACAAACAAAAATAGCAAATGATTATATGGTCTGGGTTTTACTGAAACCGGCTGTCTCTCTAACTCTAATCACTATGCAATTATTAGATTTTTGTTATTGTTGCTCTAGCGCTTCACAAACGACAAGACGACAAAAACGATTTTGCATTACTCTCTCCCTGCCGGTTGACAATGAAAAGTTTCAACTTTCACAACTTATTTTACATTTGCTTTAATTCCTTTGATATTTGTTTACAGATCTTAAATCAATTAATTCTTATTAGCCAACTTTTTTGTTGTCTAGCTATCAGTGAATCTTCCCGACTGATTATGACAGACTCCTACAGCTGCATCCACCACTTCCTGCTTCCGACTGATTAGGACAAACTATCCTTGACCACATGAACTTGACCACGTTCTTGAACACACAAACTTGACCACACTCTTCATTACTTTTAAAACACATTAACCACACAAATGTGACCATTAACAATACAAATCTGACCTTTGTAACCTTTAAATACTCTTCTCCTACTTCTAGTGTAGATGAGACATTTTTTAAGTGGTAAACCACCAAATCTCCAAACATTTGTAGTGTCCACAAAATGCTGACCACACAAACCTGACTCTTGACCACACAAAACTAACCACGTTCTTGAATACATAAACTTGACTATATCCTTTGTCACTTTTAAGACACATTAACCACATAAACGTAACCATTAACCACACAAACCTGACCACACTTCTCTTAGTCACGATTCTCCTTTCATTTGTAGGGGTATTTTGGTCATAAAAATCACACTTCATGTGCAAAGTATACCTCATATACAAAGTACCTAATAGTGTAAAAGATAAAACCCAAAGTATGTCTATGTGTAAAGTTCTCTTTGTTTCCTCACCTCTCCTCTTTAAACTGTAATTAAACAGAATACTTGAAAAGTTGGTGATTAGTATTAGGCATTATCTAGATATCCGTTCAGATAAGGTTTCTTTAATTTTCAAGGGTTTAATCTTATAGGCATCATTTGAGTTTTAAATAGTTTCGAATCGGATTCGGTTAATAATATTTTATAGTTCTATCTAAACTATTTTAGAATCGAATATTCAAATTTGGTTTTTCAGATTTTTTTGATTCTATACACGTTCAGAAAAAAAAATCCATAGCTCGAAACACTACCATATAATATTTATATAGATTAGATTGAATACAAAATTATTTATTTATTAATTATTTTAGGTTTAGATCTCGGATTTACATACAAATGAATGTCTAGTTGGTATCTCTATAATATTATTTGAGAAGTTTGATTTTTTATGTATCGCCTTCATGTTAATTCTTATAAAAGTCAATTGTACTAATACACATAGTGAAATAAAATTTATACCTAATTGCATTTTCTAACCATTGTTTTAATTTCTTTTTATTAATAAAATCTCAATTATATTTTTAATTTTATATAACTTTAAAAATATAAATAATAAAAAGAAATATTTATGAAATATATAGATTTTCTGTATATAAATGAATTTTACTTTTATTACTTTATATTTTCCAAAAAACTTAAAATAAAAGACGAAATATATATAAATTTTGAAAATATATTTGTTTACACATATAAAAATAACTGACTTTTGTGAGAGTTAGCGTGAGCATGACATGTAGGAAATCAACTTCTCAAATAATATTATAGAAAAATATCATAAATTTTCAAAATAAATGGGTTTATATATAAAATAATTTATAAAACATTTTACAAAATAAAATAATTTAGATAATTTTTTTAATAATATAATGATTATATTTTTGATCAATGATTAAAAGAACATAATTGTAAAGAACATAAACTAATCATCTAATAGCATATTTCTCAAATCACATACCTAATTAAGAAATATACAAAACTATTAAATAATATGTTACTTAATTTTCATACATATAAATTATAAAATGTCTTCAAAATTCTAACCAAGTTATTAACCAATTAATATGGGTTAGCTATTTATAAATATTAATATATGTACATATATTTTCAAAATATTACATGTGATGTTTATAGATGCAACTCCAACGTTTATAATTTTTTGATTTTTTCAAAACAACATATATAAAATTTTATTATATTAAAAAAATAAATTATACTGTAAGAGGATGAACCGAATTATATGAAGTTAAGAAATTAGTAATCTAATACACAATAGTTCGATTGAAATAATAGATGCATGCAATTTAATACACCCAAAAATAAACACTTAAAGTGATTTAAAATATTATACTTGAAATTAAATATCTAATTAAGATGGGGATAAATACAAATTTTAAAATTTTTGGATATAATTATGTTATGAAATCGTAACTAATCGATGAAGCTTTGAAATATTTCTGATTTGGTTGCTTATGCAACTATCAATCTTTCAACACTTCAAATTTTTATATTTTTGTCCAAAATAATATACATCAAAATTTAAAGTACTAAAGTATATATTAATGCAACTCTCACTTTATATTTTCTATTTTCTCTCAAAATGATATATATAAAATTATAAAAACTTATGTAAACATGTTTACAAATCTAAGAGAATTTAATGAATTTAATAAATTTAATAAAATAATAATTTAATTTTAACTTAATTAAAAAAATGTTTAATTTAAAATAATAGATTGAGCTCAACATACCATACATGTACCGATCCAAGTTATTATACATAAAATCACATATATAATTAATATGAGAGCATAATGATACTTAATATATATCTATATATATTTCATCATATAAATTAAAAATTACTTAAAACTTATAAACAAATGTATAAATATTTATATCAGTGCATGAGAATATAATGATACTTAATACTATTTTATTTATTTATCATGAATATAAATTATAAAATTACTTTAAATTTATAAACAACAAAACCGAGTATTAACAATTATTATGATTTATTTTTTTGTAAATATTTGTATCCATGCATGAGTATGGTAGAATCACCTAGTACTTTATTAGGACGAGAAACCCACCATAAAAAAAAGTGAAGAGTGGGGTACTCTAATGTCACTCCACCAAACATTCATCTGATTATGTGTCTATATGATCTAAATTCAAAATCCAGACATGTTGGGAAGTTCTACATATAGGATGGTTCCTGTCTCTTCAAATGCTCTTATCTTACTTTCTCTTTAGCAAATATAAAGACTGAGAAACATTCAACGGTTCAGGTCACACCTTCAATGCTTCACAACTCATCCTTGATACCAACATTAGCATCGTCATCACCTCCTCCCATGAGTTCTTCAAGTGAGAATTCATCTTCCTCGATTACTTCCCCGTCTTTACCATCCCACGCTTTTGTCTCAACAATCTCTGGTGTTCCATTCATAGGTACGTTTCCTTTTCCACCGGCCTCAGCATCCTTCACAAATTCTCTGATGCAACACAAACAGAAGATTACGTGTTGTTACAAGAATAGACAAATCTATCAACTGAATCTGAACCATTGTGATCTGTGGTCGAACCAAACTTACAAGAGGTGTTGAAGCTCAAATGCGCTTTTAAGAGGAGCATATACTCCTTTCTTCACGTTCATCGCTACCATTGCTGGATAACCGTATCCTCCCACGCTAACTTTCTTCTCCAAATCCGGCTGAGTTACAGCCGCCACCCACACAAAACTGCAGATTTTTTGCATTAGATTCTCATTCGAACTTAGGAAATGATTCTTTCCGGATTATGTACATGAAAAATAAGGACCTATGTCTAGATGTCATCAAAGCAAGTCCTAAACTTCTATGAAAACCCTAAACGTCAAGTCTGTTGATTATTGACTCAATGTCTGGACACTTGTATAAGATTGTCTGTTAATTCTTTAACGCATATATCAGGTAGATTTTTCTCAGTTTAGATTCGAAAGAAAACTAAAAACATCAATATATTCTCTCCACACTGAGGAGGCTCTCACACAAGAACATGATGCAAAAAAAAAAGAATTCTCAGTATACCTGTAAGGTTGTCTCTTAAACTTCTCTGCAAGGGATAGTAACATCTCGAGATACTTGTTCCTTCCTTCAGCTTTGGAGTCGAGAATATTAGGTAAGAAAGAGATAAAGCAAATAGCAGCAGAACCACACTTCTTTTCCATGACATCCTGCACAATCACCATAGATAAAATGTCAATGTCTTTATTTGTTGCAGAGTGCCATCTAAAAGAAAAGTAAGTGATGTGAAAACAATATCATACCGGTCCAGTTAGTTCAGTTACTTCAACGGGCCCCGCACTAGATTCCACAAGTTCTGTAGCAAAAGATTCTATAGCTGACGCAGATCTAGCACCCTCATAAGCATATGGGCTGCTTTTGTCTGCACCAAATACCATAATTGTAGGGAATCCTTGCACTTTGAATCTGCTCATTATCGACTGCAACGTATAATAATCGTGGTCAGAACCCATCACGAGAATATGAATACAGGAGCTTTGATACAAGAAAAAAAAAACACATTGTAGCAGCTGATCAGGAGAAAATGGGAAAAGACTAGGCACTGGTAAAATTCCCAAGAAGCCAATAGAATGCTGAGATGGAGAAGAGTCTATGGAAATTAAATGTGAAAGCAAAAGAGATTAGACTGTAACTGTTTCTAGTGATTACCTGCTCAACATCGCAGTTGACATGACCTAATTTCACCTTCCCCTTCAAGTTTTTAGCAGCCTTTTTCCACTCTGGGGCAAGCTTTTTGCAGTGTCCACACCTAATGGAAGAAATTTAAACGATATTTTACACCGTCAGTTCCACCAATGAAGTTTTAAGGCATGGAAAATCCATTAAGTCAGTGATCAAAACTTACCAAGGTGCGAAAAACTCAACGATCCAGAGGTCATTGCTTTTGATGACTAAGTCATCAAAATTGCTAGAGGTCAGTTCTACAGATGCACTAGGCTCAGACTTCTTTTCACTAGATCCTCCTCCATTTGGTTTACTTTTTCCTTCCAAACGGTCACTCACAAGCGCCTTAACCTGGGAAAAAAGTTAACAGCAATCAGCAAGAGACAATATGTTATATATGCAACGGAATTAATATGACATAATGTCTATTTACGTTTCTTCCATTCATACTAGCTACAAAACCCAAGAAAAAGGTGAAAAATATTCTGACCCATTTAGATCACCACTGCTGCCCTTTGTATATTTGTAAATTTAAAAAGCAAAAAAGGACAGAGACACATAATCAGATCAGTGCTATGTCTTGTTTGACGGACAATCACTGCGATTCAACTACATAGATATGCAGTACTACAAGAAGGTATAAATAGTATAAAATTTCTTCTACATAACTATGGCATATATATCAGGATGTGTGATCTGCTTGAATATAACATGGTAGAGATCAATCTTATTTTTTTGTGACAGGAACATCTTCTACAGGTCTTTAAAAGCACCAAAATCATGTCATATGATAAGAATTTCTTGATAATAGGGAAAAAATGAAATTAAGAATCAACAAAGGAGGCATGTAAGAAACCTGCTTGTAAGCAAAATTAGCGATGGATTTAGCATCTCTAGCTCCTTGGTAATCAACAGGAGGCTTTCCAGGAACAAAGACCTTGATGGTTGGGAAGCCCTTAATACCATAATCCTGGACAAGGAGAGTACATGTTAGCAAAGATAGAACCTTTGGATGACTATTTCACAATGTCAACAACATCCACAAACCTGAGCAGCAGACTGGTGAGCATCTGCATCAATAGCTGCCACAGTGGCAACACCTTTCAAAATAGTAGCCACTTTCTCCCATGTTGGTGTGAGAGCTTTACAATGACCACACCACGGTGCAAAGAACTCTACCAAAACGACACCGTTTGAACTAAGAACCTGCAGCAAAGTACATGTTGAAAAATCACAGAAAGTAAACCGGATCTAGAAACCGATAAAACTACCCAGCTCATACTCTCATCTACTAAAAAGCTAAATCAATCTTCAAAAGATGAATACAGATACTTGATGATGAAATCGATGAGGTGGCGCTATACCTTGGACTTGAAGTTAGAAGCAGTGAGCTGAACCACAGGAGACGAAGATCCGTAAAGAGCGTTGCTGAGATTGGAGAATCCACATAATAGAGATAGAAGCGTGAGCAACGCTAATGGTGATTTGGTGTTGTACATTTTTTCTTCCTCCTTTCTCTCTTCTTCTTCTCACTAATTATAAATTTATTTTCTCGCGATCCTGCGAAGCAGCAGATTTAAGAACGCAGACTCCGTGGAGTTACGTAGGTTGGCCAATCGTGTCGTGACACATCAGCATAAGATTGATGTCGTTTCTTTGTGCGGAGCCTCTGTCTCAGGTGAGTAGGTTCTTTTGTGTTATGTTTGTGAAGGGGAAAAACAAGTTAATCTGCAAGTTTTTTAACACTAGCTTTCCATTTTCTTAGAAAGAGAGAACTATTACGTAACGCCTCTATTCCACAATTTTATATGTTTAACGAAGATTCATGTTTAATGGTTCTAACAGTTTCAAACATTTTATGTAAGCTCTTCTGTATATCAATATGTATCTGATATAAATCGTATTTTATACAATTTAAATTCCAAATTTACTGATGTAGAAATATTATGTACTTTCCATAAATTAACTACCTTTTCAATTATTCAGTTCCAAATCAAACAACTTTCACCGGTGAACACAAATATAGGGTTCAGCTTTATAGGGTTGCTCATCTGAAACAATTCGGATAATATTGGCTGAGCATCTGAAAATTGCTAACTGAAGTCAAGTTTTATTAACCAATTCAAAACACTGTTCATTTCCTATTTTGTTTCAGCAATGGCAGTTTCCAAAACCAAAAGAAAAGGAAAAAAAGGAAAAGAGAGAGAAGAAAAAGAAAGAACATTTCCAAGCCCTCCTTCCAAAAAAAAAATTTAACAAAAAGGGCAGAGAGATCATTTGAGATTGTTAGAAACCAGCATTGTGATGATGATATTGATTCTGGAAGTCATGATCATGAAGCATTACTGGATGAGTCGTGCTTTCCTTAGTTGTCCGGTTGTGAAGCATTATGGTCTTGTTTCTTAGTCTCTGAACTTGGACTCTCTGCATCAGTTTTACCATTGGACAAGGCTGTTGAATCAGATTGGCTTAGTTGTGATGAGTCTTGCAGTTCAGACTTGTCCGAGATATCTTCGTCTTGTTTCTCAATCTCTGAGCTATCATTCTCTGCAGCAGGTTTAGTACCATTGGAGATGGCAGTTGAACCAGAGAGGCTTAGTTGTGATGATTCCTGCCCTTCAGACTTGTCCGAGATTTCTTCTTCTTGTTTCTCAATCTGTGAACTGTGATTCTCCGCAGCAGGTTTATTACCATTGGAGATGGCAGTTGAATCGGAATGGCCTACTTGTGATGAGCCCTGCACTTCAGACTTGTCTTGTTTCTCAATCTCTGAGCTATGATTCTCTGCAGCAGGTTTATCACCTTGGGAGATGGCAGTTGAATCAGAGCGGTTTGGTGGTGGTGGTGGTGAGATCCTCGGATGAGTTGAGACAGGTGAAGCGTAAGCAGTAGGCAGAGAAGGCATGGTCAAGCCTGTGTTGTTGTAAGGGTTTAGTGGCATTGGATGATCATACTTGCAGTTTTGTCCATACTTGCAGAATCCGTAGGCCTTGAAGTTACCACACGCTGGTTGTCCCTGAACACAACAAAAACAGAGTAATTAGTGTGACCAGAAACTCATATAAGAACGTAGTGAAACAATGACAAGAGACTACTTACTGGTCTAACTGGAAGAACAACAATAGGGTGTGATAGATTTGGTGGTGACTGTAACATCCTTTCTTTCGGATGAAGGTATTTGCAGTCATCTCCGTATTTACACGTTCCAGTGTTCATAAAAAACCTACACTCAGCTCTTTCAGAACTGGAGTCAGGTTGAGTTTTCACATTATAAATGGGGTTAGATCCAACCTGCGCCACAGAAAAAGAAACAAGATCTTTCAGATTAAGACATTGTTTTGTTAGAAGTAGTGTCTGTTTATGGCATCTTCACCCAGCGAGAGAAAAGGCCTCTCCACGAGACTTACCATGTAAGGCGACCAGCCTTGAGGAGGTGCAAACATGAAAGGCATATAAGCATGTGGGTGAGGAACTTGAGGAGGTGGCATAGCTCCATATGTTGGAGGAGGTGGCATAGCTCCATATGTTGGAGGCAAAGACATCGCCAAGCCACCGGGATAAGGAAAACCAGCAGAAGGGAAACTAGACATTCCATATGTAGTAGAGTGACCATTATGAGCCTGAGGATGAGGATGATGGAATTTGCAGGCAACTCCGAATCTACACGTTCCTGTCTGCATGTAATATGGGCATGATTTCTCACCCTGGAGAAACAAGAAAAACATATAAAGTCTTGTTTAAAACAATTGCAACTGGTGATGAGAATGTAACATAATAACCAGACCTAAATGACCTAACCTGTCGCATAGGATAACCGAGAACATTAAACAGCACGGGTTTAGCACCATTCCTGTCTTTTGGGTGGTGATATTTACACGTTGAGCCATACTTACAGGCTCCTGTCTTCAGATAATACTACAAAGAAAATAGCATACAGAAGAGGAATGTGATTGTTAAACATCTTCAGAGAAAAAGGTAAAACAATCTCGAGCATTCACTACCTATACGTACTATTAACAGTTTCAATACAATTAAAGACGCAAGAACATAAAATGAAATGATAAGTATAATGTAACTATGTAAGTAGTGCACCTCACAGTCTGGCTCTCCAATCCTCTCAGGCAGTTCATCTTTGTGATATAAGACAGCCTGCAAACAAAAATTATTACAAACCGTAAAACAGAGTAACAGAAACTATAAGCAGGGAGGAGTCAAGCTAAATAGACTTTCTCACACCTGTGAGAGATGAGTAAGAGGATGGTTGTAACGACAGCTGTTTCCATAGCCACACTGCCCAGTTTTCATAAAGAACTGGCAATCTCGCTCACTGGGACGATCAGGATATGGACTTGATTGCTCCATGTTCTCTTCAGTAACTTTCATCCTCGACAAAGTATCTAAAAAAACATAACACAGTGTCACACGAAACATGATCATTCATATAAAACCTAATTCATTCTATAAGAGCCCACTAGCTAAAACTACAAGACAATGTCAAACGCTCAGAGACCAATCAGAATCTAAACTCAACGATTTTGAACGTGATCTCTGACACGACGAATCCAAAAGGACAGAGACTTTAAACGATCAAAAGAAAAAAAAATCATATGTTCTTCAAACACATTGCGGAAAATAAACCGTTTTTATTGGATCACTGATGAAAGAAAAGACAGTAACTACCTTCAATTTTGTCGGAAGATCGAACCGACCCAGTTGAGTTCTGAGTTTCTGAAGACATGACTCGTTATGACACAACACAACAAAGATCAAAAACTCTTGTTCGTCTCTTATACAGAGTGTATGTTAAGTAGAGAACGATGATCGCAATATCTAATAAAAGAGAAAAAAAATCTGTGATTATTAAAATAAGAAAATTGATTTGTTCCTTTTCTCGGATGAAAGATCAAATGAATAAAGGAACAAATGTTAAAACTGAAAAAACGATCTTCTTAATTTTCCTTTTCTTTTCCCAGAATCTGAGATTTTCGTGGGAAATTTTTCGGATCTTCCTTTTTTGTTTTTGCCTTTTTTCTCTCACAATGTTTCAATGTGAAAACAAGAAAAAAAAACTGGGATTTAAATAAATAAATTAAATCTAACAGAGCTGAGTAATGAGTCTTTTGCCCCCTCGTGTACGGATTAATAAATTCTGCCGGTCCTTTCGAAATGACGATATTACCCCTACACCTTCATCAGCTCGTTTACGCGTGATTTTAATCTGTAATGTCGTGGTTTGATCTCACCCGTGGGATACAAACCTTATGGGACCCATTTTAATTTTAATTTTCCTTTTCAATTAATTTTCTTCTCTAAACCATTTTCATCAAATAAATACGCAGAAATTAAACTAAATCTTTTAAAAATGTTAAACATACTGGATTATCTTATTATAATTAATAGTTTTTCTTATACCACATTGTTTTAGCATTACATTTGATAATACAGAGAAATTAATTTTATTAATTTAATATATAAATCTAGTAGTAATTATATTTTCTATTATTTATCAATAAATTTTTTGGATATGTTATTTATCAGCAAGTTATATAGGAATTAAACTAAAAAAATTAAAATGTTAAATATACTGGATTATCTTATTATAATTAATAGTTTTTCTTATAGCACATTGTTTTAGCATTACATTTGATAATACATAGAAATTAATTTTATTAATTTAATATATAAATCTAGTAGTAATAATATTTTCTACTATTTATCAATAAGTTTTTTGGATATGTTATTTATCAGCAAGTTATACAGGAATTAAACCAAATTTTTTTTTTAAAATATATTGGATTATCTTATTATAATTAATAGTTTTTCTTATAGCACATTGTTTTAGCATTACATTTGATAATACATAGAAATTAATTTTATTAACTTAATATATAAATCTAGTAGTAATTATATTTTCTACCATTTATCAATAAGTTTTTTGGATATGTTATTTACCAGAAAATTATTACATTGATGGATTATTAACTATTATACATTTAATAATTGTGGATAAATATCATTTTTAGGTTATACTCTCTTCATTTCAAATTGTTACATATTTTAGATTTTTCACACATTTTAATAAAACATATTAAATTTGCATAATTTTTTGTGATTATTTTCTTCCCATAATTTTAAGCCAATAAAAATTCAGTAAGTGCAAATATTTTTTTTGAAATTTGCAATTAGTCAATGAAACATGCATTGAAAATATATAAAAAAAAATAGATTTTTTTGAAACAATTTTTTTTTTAAAATATGCAATTTTGTGAAACGGAGGGAGTAATACGATAAACTGATTTTTATCCTATTGTAGTTGTTAAATATTAATAACCAATACTCCCTCTGTGTCATTTTAAGTGGGTTTTAAACTTTTTCATAAAGATTAAGAAAATATAAAATTTTATGTAATTTATTGTGGTTACATAAAAATAGCATTAAATAACACTAGTTCAACCAATAGAAATAATATAGAGTATTTTGTGATTTGTCACAAATTTCAAGTGACATTAAATTTTATTTAGAAAAATGAAAATATCACTTATTTTGAAACAAAATCAAAATCCTTAAAAATCAGTAAATTTGATACAGAGGGAGTAGTATTGTTTTTTTCTATAGAACAGATTGTTAACATTTACTAATATTTCACACCTTAATTGAAAGCAGTATATTCGCCTATCACACATCTAAATGACTCTAAATGAAGGTGTTTGGTGTGAGGGTCCTTTCTAAATGAATCATTAATGTCATCGTAATGCGTTCAGAAATATATACTTACATCTTTTGGTTAATTAATTTACAGTTGAGATTTAGAGTTAACGGATCGGGTTTTGGGGTTAAAATTTCAAATTTTTAAAAATAAAAATAAAATATTAATTTTTAGAATAAAAAATGCTATTTTAATTATTTTTAATATTATTTTTGTGACAAAAACTTAAATAATGCTATTTTAAAAAATTGCTTTTTTATACGTAAATTATTTTTGTCATCTAACTTTTATATGTACACTATTCATCAATATTAGTGTAAGAACATCTTCAATAGAACACTATTTTTTCTTTTATATTTACTTTAAAATAAAATAATTTATTATAAAGTAATTTTTATTCCAATTGTGTTATTATATAACAGAATTACTCTATTCTAGAGTAAAATATAAAGAGATTTTTTTTCTATAGAGAGATGATATTCTTTTACTTTTAAATAGAGTAAAATAATAATATCCCTCTATATTGTTCTTTATAATAGATTAATTTTATTATAGAGTAACATCATTAGAGCTAAAATTACTGTATAATAAAATTACTCTATCTAGAGTAAAATATAGAAGAAGAAAAAATGTTATAAAGATAAATAAGTCTGGTTTTGCCTTTTTTAGACAAATAAAACTTCAATAATATGTGTTTGATTTACTTTCACGAGAAATGGTAGTGAACTTACGTATAAAACTATTATAGTGAAATTTCAGAAAAAAAGAAAAAAAAATATTGTAGTATATATATTGCAGTTCAGAAGAAGAAAAATTGCAGTTCGGAAATTTGGAAAAATAACCAAAAGAAAAGTACAAGAGAGATTGATGGGTATTTTCATCATTTTAGTCTTGAGTAATGGAGAAAGGAAGCGTGAGCCACATGCTATTTTATTTTAAGGTTAATTAGCTCAATATACAAAATATGTATTTTGTGAGAAATAATTAGCTATCAATGCAACATTCATTTTATGATATTTGCAGAATCGAGAAAGAGAAGATGGTATAACTATTTTTCTGTCCAAGATAATAGGGGTGTGGTTTATAAGGTAGCTATAAGCTAAAATAGTATTGTCAGTATTGTATACGGTAACTATAAGTTATAAGCTAATATAAATACTAAAAAAAATTATTAACCCAAAATTAGTAGAATATGTTAATGACTTGTTATTCTTTACCCTAGATTTAATCATAAACTCTAAATCATAAATTTAATTTTAAACCCAATGGGAAACTCAATCCCAAAGGTTAACACTAAATCCAAGGGTTAATCCTAAACCCAAGGGTTAATCCTAAATCCAAGGATTAATAATAAACTTAAGGGTTAATCCTAAACCCAAAGGTTAACCCCAAACCCAAAGGTTAACCCTAAACCCAAGGATTAACCCTAAACCCAAGGATTAACCCTAAACTTAAAGGTTAACCCTAAACCTAAAGGTTAACCCTAAACCCAAAGATTTTTTAAAAAAAACAGTTTTTGATTTAGAAAAAAAAAGGATTTTCTTCGACCAAAACAAAAAAAATAGAAAGAAAAAGAACAAGAGAAATAAAGAGAGAAAGAATCAGTTTATGTCCACAAGTTTACATGTAGAAATATTATAGGAATGGGTAGAGTTATTATTGGTATTAATTGAAAATGTATAGTTGCATGTCCATCTACCTAATAAAATTTGTTTCCGTGTATATCTACTGCAATTTCCCTTTATTTTAATGAGAAAAGTATAAGATTAAGAAAGTCTCATTTTAAAAATTGTGCCTTATGTAAAATACTTTGGTAACGCTAATGTTCGATTTGGACCAATTTATAACCAAATATCGTTTTTATGAGAACACAATCGCTTTTATGTTTGCGTTTCGTTTTGCGTTTCAATTTTGCTATTTGCGTTAATTTAAATTCTTATACTAACTATAGTAGTAATTTCATTCGTTCATGCTTAATATTTTTTTGGAAAAATCAACTTGTAGACATTTGGCTCGTAACTTTTTTCTGCAAAACTGTAATTTTAATAATTTGATAAAATATAGCTAGAATACAATGAGGGCGTTAGCCAACACTAAAAAGTGGAAATACAAAAAATTGGAATAGAAAAACTCATTTGTAGGTCGAAACTTAGCTAGAAAATGAGTTGTCTGACTAGCATTTCATTTAACAACATTGAGAGTAGAAAACTCCAATTTTGGTTGACAAAAAAAAAAAAAAAAAACTCCAATTTTGAAAACTATAATATGTATTTTGCAGTGAAACCAGAAATAAATATTACGAAAAAGGCTGTGGAGGTTGTATATTTAGTTACAACTAGGCATGGATATCAAATCAAAAAACTAAACCGTACCGAACCGAAAAAATAAAATCAAAATCAAAACAAATTTCACAAACATTCAAACAGTCATATATTTTTAGAATAAAAATAAATAAAATTTAATCAAAACTGAACCAAAAAAATCAAAATTTAAAATACTAATTATATACCTAAAAGTATTAATATACTTCATATTTTAATAACCAAATTTTTAAAGATACTATTTTTAAACTGCATTACCTAAAAAGTTGAACTATCAAAATCTTTTAATCTGAAATATAAAAGAATAATCTGAACTACCAGATATTTTTATCCAAATAATCTGAATTACCCGATATTTAACTTTAAATTTTTGAATTATTCATATTATCCAAAATGATCTGAAAAATCAAAACTGAACCACACCCAATTTTTTTTATATTAAATGGTTTCTAATTTTGCTATCTAGATTGAAAAAAATAAAATAAACAAACTGAATCTTATAAATATTCAAATAGTTTTTAAATTTTTAAAACTGAAAACCTAAAAATCAAAATACTTGAATTGAAACCAAAATCTTGAAAATTTCTTAAAACAAAAAGAATCTTCAAATATTTGTATAAAAGGATAAAACAAATAAATTTTATGTGACAACTCAAATAAAACATTAACAAATGTTGTTATTATTGAGTGACATTGTCGGGCGTGATTTTCCGTTTACCAGAATGGCGGAGACATGTGAACAAATCGTGTCACACTTGTTTCATAACCCGATAACCACGATGAATCAAAATCGGTTTCCCACAAATAATAAAACTTGATCGAACTCTCACGGTTTAGGCTAAGAGTGTGATTGCGAAATATAGAGTAAGTGGGAAGAAAATAAAACAGTGAAAATGTGAAGAAAAACAAAATATGGCAGAGAGAGTAATTAAGAGTAGTGTTAGTGCATTTTACCTTCTTTCAACAGTAACTAGAGTAAATAAGAGTAACTGATTTTCCACCTTGATTATTTACTCTAAATGTGTTAATACAGTCAAAAACATTTATTTTATTTTTGTCGACACCGACATATCAAATAATGCATTCGTAAATGGTATAGAAGGCTACAATTGTTGTTTTATTTTTATATTCGTCTCTTCTTGTTTTGGGGTAAGATTCAGTTGTAAGGCAACAACGATAGAATCAATTGGTAAAGTAAATAAACAATGAAAAATAAAAGTAAATAAACAATAACATCATAATGACATGTAATGCGAATCTACAAAAGAAGCCTTTTCTGTATTCCATCATTTTTAAGTGTACACAGAACGAGTGTAGACTATAGGTTCAAAATTACACGACAATTATTGTCTTAAAACTATAATTGAATTCACCACCTCTTAAGAAAAATATCAGATTCCAATGGATTAGCAGAGAAAGAAATAAACCAGCAGATAAGCTGCTGGCAACATCTACGTTACCAAATATGAGATCCTTTTGTTTTCATTTCTATGCACCATCTTTAATCACTAATCCTCTTCATGAAGATTATGTTCTTTCACGATTTTCATAAATGAAATTGGAAGTTATAGAAAAAGAGCATGCTGAGTAATACTTAAGGAGGATTATTTATTTTCCCAAGATATTATAATTATTTTCCCAAGATATTATAATTTCAAAATTTATATCGATGATTTGTATTATTGTCATCGTCATGTCACCACTCTTTTTTACATTTTAGTGCAATGCATGATACTGATTAAAAACTCAATATTTTTGTAAAACTACAAAGCACAAAATGTCATTTGTTCATGTAATTATTGGCATGTATAAGTATCACTATTGTGAAAACAAATCTTTCGATTTTTCCCTTATTTTTGTAATAAGGTCATGACCAAATTTGTTTTTATTGGAGGAACCACTAATTAAAAAGTTACAAGAACAGGTATCTCGGTTTTGTTTACGTGTGTATGAAATGGGAATGAGAGTGATGTATTAATTATTTTTTTTTCATTTTAAACTATAATAAACACATAAAATTAAAAGAAAGAATCAATTAAGTCAAACTGGCTTTAGATATATTCGAGGGACAAGAAAAAACGCAGACAAGATTCGTAAACAGTTCAAAAGAAACGAGAAAAAACAAACACATCCTTTAGGACAAAGCTAAGGCTTGACTTGTAGTACATTAAAAGAAAACAAGGTTGATCTCAAAAAAAAAAAAGGTTTAAGAGGGGCAAAACGGTAAACAAAAAGATTGATTCAAGCACAAGAAATTCTCCTGCATCGCAGTTAAGCAGAGCAGGCAGGACCCACATGTCGAAGAAAAAAGAGGAGGAGGTGGGTGGTCTTGGGACAGCGTCATGATATTAACCTGTCAATAAAGCGCCACGTAAGCAGTTCTGATGGCGACTGTCTGTAGTTACGTCCACATCATACGTGCACGTTGGTTTATTAGACCGGTTTGACCGTTTAAGAAGTAACGTCAAGAGTTTTCTCGCTTTTTTTTTTTTTACAATTATTTATTTTCCTCACAATAAAACAGCAAAAATAGCTTTTAATCTAAACTCAAATACATTAAACCATTTTTAAAAACCTTAATCCAACAACAACTCTTAAATTTAAAAAATAGAAGAAATCTTTTAAAACTAATTTGTTAAAGATACTCTAATGCTTAACACTCTTCAAACATTCTTTCATTTCAACAAATTGCTTTTAGTTGTGTATTTGTGTGACTGATTCGTAAACAGTATCCCAAGGTAAGTTGGCAAAAAAAAAACATTATATTAGAATTTAGGGTTAATAATATAAGTTTTAGATAGATGGTTTCTTAAAGGCTTTAGACCTTTAGAAGTTTCTTTAACGGTTTAACATTTGGAGCTATTTTGTAAAACTTCTAATATTTAGACTGCATTTTTTTGTATATAAAGCTAAACTAAATTAATAACTCTAGAAAAAGAAGTGCATATTAATTTAAAACTTTGAAAACATCTATAACCCAAAGCTTGTAAACCGCTGTTTTAAGGAGAATCAACAAAAAACGCTAAACACTGTGTCCTTCAGTAAGCAAGCACACTTGGGCTACGAATGATAATAATAATCCTACGAGCCTCTTTTGAAAAAACAATCTAAGGGAGGGCTCTTCCTTCTTCATACTCCTACTAAAACTGTACGCTAGATGATGATTGCGTATATGCAAAACGATAAGCTTACTCTAAAAGAGAGTTCCTTAGGCTAGAGAGTAAGCAGAACTACGTCTATTTAATATTTATTTACTCAGCAGAAGAACATGTTGCTTTCAACTCTCTCGTGCAAACGCGGAAGCTCCGGAACTTTCTCTTCCGATATATCTTCAAACTTGGTGAACTGCGCAAATTGAGCTGCTGCGAGATGAGCGTATCGCACTGGAGCCACTGAGAACAAACACACAAAGAGAGAGTACACCTCTAACATTGAGCCGTGTGTTTTCTGGATGGTAAGAAGATAAAGGAAGAGGAGTTCGCGTTTTATAATAAAAGAGAGTTTGATTAAGAAAGTGTGTTACCAATAGAGGTCGCAGTTGTGCTCCGCTGGTTGCTGGACCCATGATTAAAGAAGATTAGAATCCATTTTTTTTGTAAGTTGCAAATGCGGAAGGGAGTAAAGAGACTTACACGTAGGAGAGAGAATGGATGAGATTCTGCAAGTCATCGGGAGAGAAACCAATCTCATCCAGCAAGACATGATAGTGAGCCGGTCTTGAAGTTCCCTGAGAGATCGCCAAGGTGAAACATAAACATATGCAGTGAGGAGTGAAACTCTTAATGTTAAAGAAGTCTAAACTTACTATTATTCCTGCATGAGCACACATGTAAAAATCATAGTTGGTCGGGTGTACAATCTTGGTGTCCACAACGGTTCCTGACAAACGTTCTTTTTTTATGTAAAAGAGTTCTGATACGAAAATTGAATTTTAGCGTGACTGATGCAGAAGATGAACAAGTATCCTCTTTACCTGCAGGAACATTCTCATGACCCTTAGCTTGAAACAACTTGGTGTGGTGTCTTTTCTGAGCCACAATGACAGTGAATTTCGGCACATCGGTTTCACCAAGACGTTGATAGGCCTGCATTGTGTTAAATAAGCAAACTATTCAGTATAATCCTTTCACTATAAACATAATTTGATAGAAGGCAGATCTGGCCAAGGAATTTTGAAACACGACCTTTATAATCTGATCCACCTCAATGTTCAAGACTTGGTTGAACTGTGATTCACTTACTCCGTCCCTATCAAATTATGACCATGATTGTGTAAGACCAAACTTTTAGATACTCGAAGTTAAACAAGTAATATAATGTAGTATGTAGTACCTGAAAATGATAATCTGCTTAGGCTTTCGTGCGTTGCTTGTCTTGAAAAATTCCACAAACAATTCACTGTTGGAAACATAAATTTAGTCATAGAGAAACAGAAGACACATATCTTTTGATAACCAGTTGCTTCTTGATTTAACAAATCCAAAACGGAGCTGATTAGCCTTCACATACTTCATGATACCGTTGTCTCCGTTCACAGGGTCGTCAACTGGTTGAAAGAGCGAATCAATCATCTCCAGTTTTGGTGACTGGCTTCTCACAGCTGCCCTATACCTTGAGATTAAGGGCCAGTTTTTTGAACCAACAACCTTGCAGCACAGGTCGTGACATGAAAAGTAAACATACGAGGAATCAGATCCTAAGAGAAGCATAAACAATGGGCAAACAAAAGACAAGAAAAGTAAGAATACAGCAATACCGCTGCAACTGAAGGAACATCTGCACGACCTGGAGACCCATGAGATACATCCATACCCAAGATTAAGGTGGGAATTTTGTTAATCAATGGGATGTTGGAAGAACACTCTATTCCCAACAGAGAGTTGATGCCTCCAAGCTAGAATAAAACAGTAAAAGAAGTAAATTTTCGGAGAACACTACAGCATAGGATTTCTCAAATGTTAGCTCGGGTGGTGATATACCTTGGAATTTATCTTCAGAAGTACATTGGTGAGATATTGGTCACTGATCTTGGTAGGGCAGATGCATTGTGTGTTGATTCCTGCTTCAGTGAGACAAACCTTCTTCCAGGGACCTTTATAGTTTCCAAAGACCAGCTTAAACGAGAGAGTTGAAACTCAAAATTCACACAGAAAAGGTGAGATGATAGTATCATACCATAGATATCTGAGTTCTTCCGTTCTGGCAAGACACATAGAATGAAATGAGGAGGATCGATTGGAAATTTCGACTTCATCTTTGCAATCATTTTTTCTACCCTTTTAACAGCACCCAAGTTTTTAGACTGGGGTTCCTCTTCAACTAGTGCAAAAGGTCGATCAATTTCCTACATGGTTAAACAAACCAAAATTCAGACTCTGTAAATAACACGCGATATCGTTCCACACTACCTACTATTCGAAAATGGAGACAGTATCTGTGGAACCTACAATGCCTTTGCTCATGCCACAGCTTATGAGCTCACGGGAAATGCGACTACTGTCGCATGGAAAAGAAAAGTTGACTACAGCCCAGTTCTTAATAGCCCTTGGTTCTAGAAGCATCTGCAAAGCAAGAAACAAGGGGTTAAATAGAAAAGGGGAAAGTGCCAATTCGGGAATAACAGGTACAATCCGACCCATAAAAAGATAAGAACCCCCTGCCAATCCATAAGTATGTATATATGATGAACGGAAATCTTAGCAGACAACTACCTTCTTGTTAAAGTTCCAGCGTCCGTTGCTAGGTAAATAATCCTCATTCTTTCCGAACTTCAGCTGTATATATACAAACAAAACAACCTGGGTGTAAGAATATTAAACAATTCACTAGAGTGGGCATGTCAGTGCATACCTTTCTATGTACAAGCAAATCATAAATAGTATTACCATTGGGGGATTTAGAACCCGGCCTTCAGCTAGAGTCATTTGTTTTTCAATAGATATGCCGCTTCCGGCCAAAAACGGATCTTTATCATAGCAGTAGCTGTGCATTGCCTGCAATTTATAGCCATTAGCAATGATTTACCATCCAAAATAGATAAAGATAAAAACTAAGGCTTACATCATTGAGTGCTTTAATTCTCTCTAGGGGTTTTTGTCTTGATTTTTCAACAAGTAAAGCTCTTTGCCTCACTGACAACACTTTTGTGTAACGTTGCAAAGATACAAGATTACAAAACTGCAAGAAACAATAGAAATTGTCAAATTGAAATATACAAAATAAACAGAAGTAAGATATAAGACTAACCAAAATTAACTAAAGGAAAAACTGCTGGAGGTGCATACCTCCAGTGGAAGGTAGTTGGGGCGATCTGGCTTGCCGACATCAAGGCATGGCAAGTAAGCAGAATAAGTAGGCTCTGTGTAAGTTTGCTTAAAATACTCATACACAGTAATCTCTTTGGTCTGTCCTTCACACTCGCCATCTTTAATTTTCATTGAAAATCTGGAAAACGATGAAGAAAGTCACACAAAAGCTGAAAAGAGGAAACATTTTATATGAAAGTACAGGTCATGGGGGGGAACACACAGTTGCTGATTACACGGTTTCGCACTTAGACCTATAATTTTGAATTCCATGTTACGGTGTGATGCCTTTACCCTCAGATGTTTAAGCATTTTGCTGGCCTGCCATGGTTCAGTGAGAAATAAGAGTTCAAATTAAAAGCAACCTGGCATGTTCTCGGTTACTGCATTTAGAAACCAACACTACCTTAATCCAGTCGATCTGTCTAGGTAACTCGACATTCTGATTGGCTTTCAGAAACTCGATAACTGGACCCGGTTTTAAGACCATAGTTGTTGACACGTCTGAAAGCCATTGCAAAAAAAAAAAACAGTTTTAAGAAAACGTTTATTAAACCTGGAGACGAGAGAGGTAAAAGAAAAATACCAATGTTAAGCGAGAGTCCTGCATGGGTTGGACGAAAGCTGGAGTGGAAACCTCGAATACCTATTACGCCTCCCCCAACATCAACAGAGTTCATATCGTTATGGAAAAATGCCTGTCTGACTAACAGGCACCCCCTGCATAGTAAATGGTTATACAGTAAGCATCTATCATGGTCCCAAGCTGTAAATAAATGCATATATACCAACAAAATGAAGATAATCTTGGTCTATTAGAATGTAGAAAGTATCTTTTTTCAGTGAAAACATATAATGCACATGCAAACAGATAGAATAATGCACCTTTCAGCTGCTTGCTGCCTCAGTACAATGTCAAGCACTCTAATTGCATCCTGAGTGCTGTTATCTGATGTATCAACTCCTCTCTGAGTGACAAGAACACTCTTTAAGGGTATTTTTGCAGAAAAATGAATTTGAACTTTGTAATTTCTTGGCAGGAAAGAGTGCTTTGATCTCTTGCAAGCACCAGAAGGGCTACCACCATCAGATACGCCAGAGTCGCTACAATTTAACAAGGCCGCTGTTAGCAAAACCAGTCTATAAGGTCTAAAAATTAAGTCAGATAAGAGGAACATACCGTTTAGAAAAAGAACCTTCCATGATGACTTGAAAGTCAAAGTCGTTTTGTGGCAGAGGACCAACTGTATACAAAGTCTTCTCTCCATCATAGGCCAGTCTTTTACCATCAAGATCAGAAGAGTAAGTCTTGTAAAGTTGGTCAATAAGCTTTCTGCTTATTCCTTTCCCTTGGACATTTTCGCCATCTTCTGTGGTGATACTAACCTGCAAAAAAAGAAAGCATGGATTTGTCAAACATCTCATCTCATACACTGATAACAGAATAGAGAAAAGTGACAGAACAAATCTTACAGTGTACTGGTAGAAAACAACATCCGGCTGTCCCACAGAAACATTGAAGTGATTGGTGCACAACTGTATTCTCCTGCCTGTGCTTCCAACCCCAAGTCTAGTTGTGATGGCATAATCTCGATGGCTCGGTTCTTCTGGTGTTGGCATCTTTTCTTGGGAAGAATAATCTGTAAAAGAGAAAAGTGGAGGTTGTGGCAAAGATCAGGCAAAACACAACGGTGGTAGTATCATAGATAAGCTGCAAGCAAGAATACTATCAGGGGCGGTCCTGGGAAAAGCCGAATGAAATATTAGCTTTAAGCCTCCAAAATTTTTGAAAAAAATTATATAGACATCCTCAAAAAACTTTTGGACCCCCAAATTAATATATAAAAAAAGTTAGTTGAAATCTTTAATAAACCGCCTATTGCCTTCTAAATCTCAGGGGCAGCCTTGAATACTACTAGAAAAATTAGTAAACAGAAGCAGTCACAGATGAAAACTATAGACCGGCGGCATTCCCAGATCTCCGATGAATATAGTTTCCTTTTTAAGGTTTATTGACTAAACATTTACTCAACAGATAGTCAGTCGATTCAAATGCGGCATGCAAGGGTTTCTGAAGGAAAAAAGAGTAAAACCTAAGCTCTAAATCAACAACAGCGAGCGAAATTTCCCTGAGGAGAAAATCACACAGGAAAACGAGTGGAAACACGAAACATTTCTCGCCGGCACAACGGAATCAATCGGAGAAAGTGGAAAGTCGAGTAAGTAAGAGTGGTGTACCTTGGAAGAAGAATCAGGAAGGCGATTTTCTAGGGTTTCGCTGAGACAAGGAGCAGTGTGGACTATAGAGAAGAGGGATTAGCTCATTTCTCCGCTTCGTCAGCTCTCAGGTTTTTTTTCTCTCCAGAAGAAGCAAAACAATGGAGGGAACGTCTGGCCGCGTGATGGGAATAAATTAAAATAATTACCGAAAAATGTTGTAAAAGAGTTAAAAAAATAAAATCTCAAAAAAAATTTAGGGCAATTCTCTTAAATAGTCATTTTTAAGTTTTTTGTCACAAAAATAGTCTTCAAAAAATAAAATGACTAAAATAGACTTTTTTTTGAAATTTTGATTTTTTTTTTTTTTTGAAATTTGAAACCCTAACCCCAAACCCACCCCTTAACTCTAAACCCTAAAGTTCAAATTAGTTAACCCTAGGGGTATAAATGCATATAAATAAATTTTTTAGCTTCTAAAAAAACATTTTGGTCATTTTCTTCTTTAAAAACTATTTTTGTGACAAACAAACTAAAAAGGCTATCTAAGGGAATTTCTCAAAAATTTATACCAAATTCAAATTCAGTTTTGGATAAGTACCTAAAATAATCTAAAATATTATTGAGTATCTATTATATGAATAATTAACTATAATATTTAGGTTAATATGCATTTTGTATATTGTAAAAAAATAAAGTTTTTATATTTTGATAATTGTATTTGAAGTAAAATTATGAATAGATTTTTTTTGAAGTATAAATAATTTTGCTTGATTTTAAAATTTAAGTAATGTCTTTTTTCTTTTATAAAGTTATTAGTTGATAGTTTTAACTTGTTATTTCTGACATCTTTATATAGCTATATGCAATGATTTATGATCTTTATGTAGTTTATGTGTTTTATGGTTTACCATAACTCTCAGTAACCTTTGTGGAGACCTAGTAAAAGAGAGGGTGTTACTCATTTTCAGCAGAGTTTCATCATCACGATGAGTTGTTTACCACTGTTGTCTGCTGGTGTTTCTAGATGTATAAATGTTTTTAGCTCCTCTTTCGCTGACCACAAGAGTGTGGTCGGATGGTTAAGATGGCTCATAAATATCTTAAGGGTTGTGGGTTCAAAACCTTCCATCCAGATTATCTATCCTTGTGATCTGATCACAATGATATCTAATCGTGGATAAGTCCTTGAGGATTAGTAAGTTGAGTCTTGGCTCACCGGATATTCTAGGTCAACTTCTCTTAGCTACGTTCAAAAACCTTGAAGACCATTCATTTACATACGAGTTGAATCATCTTTTTAGAGTTATGCTCTTGTGAAACAGATCATGCATATCTCAAGTATTGGAATGCTTGACAGTGAAAACTAATATGTGTCATTCGTTGAAGAAAGTCTAGTTGTGATTCATGATAGCTATTTACACTTTGTTTTCTTACAATTACATATAAAAATGTATGTTCAAGCTTTTAAATTACTAAATTATTAGTTTTAGTATTTTGTCTATATAATGGACTACTCATGATTAGTTGAATATAGACGTGCAAACTTTTCAGGTTGTAAATGAACCGGCAGATTTACAGTGTCCGACTATGGAGATGTCAACTTGTTCTAAACTTAGTTGTTTGACTAGGAACAAGCATGAGAAAAATCATATAGCAGGCAATGATTATAAAGGAATAGTAATTGTGTGGGACCTAATTACTAGACAGGTGTGTACTTTACCTATCTAATCCAACATCACATCTTTAAGCTATCCAGTTGCAATGTATCGAATATTTTATGGAAACAATTGATGACAGTCTTATGGAATATGAAGAACGCGAGAAATTGCATGAAGTGTGGACTTTTCATGAACAAAACCATTTATGCTTGTATCTAGTAATGACGATTATAAGGTATCTCCGGAGTTTTCTTTTTTACTTTCATCTCGCGTAGGGCTTTGTCTTGTATAAAAAGCACACAACCTGCTTGTTCATTAGTACACTACAAACCTGTGAGATTGGTGATACATTGACATTCATAATTCTATTTCCTGGCTTTTATGGGTTTTTACTAGAAACTCATGTTGGATATAATTTTGATTCAGTGAATTTATTGTATTCTCTGGATTTATAATTCTGGCAGAAGTAATATGATACCAGTTGGTACTTCTATAGTTGATTAACCTATTATGATATGTGTTTGAAGCAGGTTAAAGTTTGATGTACAAGGCAAGAAGCAAGTGTGCTTAATATTCAAATGAAAACAAACTATGTTGTGTCAAATATAATCTTGGCTCAAGCAACTTCATTGTGGTATATAATTTCATGAATCCATCAACTTTGCATTTCATATTGCTTCCCTATTCATGTTTGAGCACACAATGATCACACATCAGATCTAAATGTTGATTAGATAGGGAGAATTAAGACATAAGCTTATTGACTTATTGTAGGTGGGATCAGCTGATCAACTAATCCATTATTACAACTTCAGAAACAACCATTTCATGTCTTCAATGGACACAAGAAAGCGGTTTTCTATGTGAAATTTTGTCCAACAATAAGGTTGCTTTTGCATCCACAGACAGCACCCTATGGTTATGGGATGCCAAGGACAACTTGCCAGTAAGATTACTTCCCGACCAGTCTTGCGGATTGCATATAATGAAACAAGTCTTTACTATGTTGTTCAATATTTTTTTTTTCAGGTTCGGACATTCAGAGGACCCACTAACGAGCAGAAAATTGTGTGAATCTCACAGTGAATAGTGAGTATCTCGCTTGTGGAAGCAAAACAAACAAAATATATGTTAATCATAAGGTTCACAAAAATCTGAAAGCCTCTGCTCCATTTTACAATTATCACGTACATACATTGAATCTCTTTTTGCTCAAGTATCTAGAAATCTATGATGTAGGAGATCATGAGACCAGTGACATCGCACATATTTGGATCAGTAGACATGGAAGAAGGAGAGGTAGAGGCGGGCTCATACTTCATAAGTGCGGTTTGCTGGAAGAGTTATAGTCCCACGATGCTGATTGTGAATAGCCAAGGAACCATCAAAGTTCTGGTACTCACTGCTTCATTTTAATAAATATATGCAAAAGAGTTTAAGAAGCCTTCTTGAATCAATCAATAAAAACAATAAGTTTACCATCTATTGTATTTTAGTGGGAGTGTTATAGAGAGAACAAATTGTCAAAAATAGGGTTCATCATCTGGAAAGCAACTTTGTATTATAATGTTATTGTTTTGGAACCTTTCAAGAAGAGTTTGTATCAAATGTAGAATGTATCACAGTTCCATAATCACTACAACAATTTCACAGGGTATCATTTTAATAGGGAGTATATATTTTTAATCGTTTAATTTTAATAACTTTGATTGATCTGTAATTACATCAGTGATTACAAAACAAGGACAATAATGTAACAAAGTCCATTGTTAATGAGAATGGACAGCTTTTTTTTTTGTTAGAGTATCCACACATTTGTCTGATAATCTTTGACTAAAAGTGAAATGGATAAGAGTGAAAAGCAGGTCGCCAAGCAAAAATAGTATCAATGAGGTTTTGCAATCGAAGATTTGTTGATTGATGGGAAATGCATTTGTAGACTTCCTGGCTATCCCCTTCAAAGATGATGGTGGTGGTTTACCAAAAAAAAAATGATGTTGGTGTATCCATTGTCGTAACCGCTTGTAATGCCCATAGAAAAATGTGCATTATACTTCTTCAACTGTATGTTGTCCTTCGAAATGCATGAACCCACACATTTCAATGTTTTTTATTAATCTGGATTATTATAGGTCTATGGAAGTGTCCAAACTAATCTGTAATAGAAGGTACAATTCATGGATACTCTCTCTCTCTCTCTCTTTCTCTCTCTCTCTCTCTCTCTCTCTCTCTCTCTCTCTCTCTCTCTCTCTCTCTCTCTCTCTCTCTCTCTCTCTCTCTCTCTCTCTCTCTCTCTCTCTCTCTCTCTCTCTCTCTCTCTCTGTATTCAAATGAGCCAAAAGCAAGAGCCCATATCCATATGGGTATCCAACAACAATGCAATTTAGTTTTACATAACAGGTGAATCGAACCTGAAATGTGTTGGTATCCCAAACCGTCCCCTTACCATTCAACCACAAAGTCCCAAACCACATGTCAATGTTTCCCATACTATTGCGAATAATCCATCCCAATCATGAATCCTGATCTCATTGATGATGAACACATCATAATTTCACTTTAACCATTTCTTTGAGGTTCATTGTGAAAATGGTGTGTCAGAACTGATTGTAGTGATATGCTGATTAAAGGTTAACCAGTCATGTATATATGTTGTGACCCTGGAGTGTAGCATATTTTGTTATCTTCATGATCATTCATGCATTTCCATATATAGTCTTCAAAGTGTCCAGATTGGCTGCATCCGAGTAATGTTTTTCGTACTGTAATCTTAATAAAAATTTGTATCATTTAAATATTATGTATGATAGAAGTGGGTTCCAACCCGCTCCACCCCGGATCTGGGAACCCGACCCAAAGTCACCGAAGCCAGAAGAAGACAAATGGCCCACAAAAGAAAGTTTCTGAATTTTTTGAGATGTATTATATTAGCTCCATTTTTTATTTTGTTTCAAGGCCCCAAAATTTCAGGGCGGACCCTACCTTACCTTCATTTTCTTTGGCGGCTGCCGTCCTTCTCATGGTTGTTGGAGGATCGCCTATCTTCATCTTCATTTTCTCATGTGGTTTCCGTCTCTGTTTCTGGCGGGAGAGAGATGTTTTCTGCAACTCATTTTTGGTGATTCTTTGTCAAATCTGATAGTTTTCTTAGCGTATTAGAAGTGGTAGAGGAAAACACTTTTTCTCCTCGATTGTTCCTTTGATTTGCTTGGTTTCTCTGGAGATTTTCCCGAGTCTATAATAGTATTCTCTGAGCGTGGTGGCGCGTGAGACGACGACAAGTTTCTCCAGTGCTTATCTATGCTTTTGGTGTGAGGTTTGACTGGGGTGAGGCGTGTTCTCATTGGGCTTGGAATCAGTGATATTTTGTTGGATCTCAGATTTCACTTCTCTGTCTTGGGTTCTTTTGGTGGTGCCGTGTGGAGGCTGAGGATGTTGGGTCTTCGATTTTGCTTCTTGTTGCCTCAAAGTTTGGTGCAGTACCGGCAGTGTGGCACTCTGTGTTGTCCTCTTCTTCCCAAATAAAAGATCTATCAATCTCCGTGCATTGGTGAAGTTTTCATTCATATTGCTTAGTTTTGGTGCATAAGTTAGACATAGCCTTTATCCATAGCCTGGTGTTTGTTTTTATGGAGGATTTTTCGCTTCTGGTCTGACTACATTATATAGGTCTTTCGGTTAAATAGGTGTATATGATCATAGTTGATAAAGTTTGAAGCAAAAAAATTAGGCTCTTTCTCAAACGATGGCGTCATCGGTTATAAGAATTTCTTTGTGCCGCTTTTTCCTTTGCTGGGTTACTTAGCAGATCCATATTGAGATTCTTGGATTGGTTTGTAGCAGTTAGACTTCTCAGAAGCTGTAGACACTGTGCTTATGGGGTTTTAAGAAGCCCTATTCTCGGCTGCTCATGCAACTTGTTCGACTATCCTTTCTTTCTTTAGTGTTCTTAGGTTCCTCTCATTAGCAATTCGTTTCTTGCATAGTTAGTCTCTTCCAGTTAGTTTTATTGTTGTGAGTATTATAATGTTGGTATTTAGTTTTATTTTCTCCGCTACAAGTCGTCATTTTATTTCTGTGAAAAACTAAAATTTGGTATAAATTTACCATTTCAGCCAAAAAGAAACTCACAATAATGTGTGTGTGTACATCCTCATTAACGACCTAATTAATATCTTAATAGTAATCCTTTTACATCTGGATATGTAACTCTGGAATGGCATGAAGTCTACGAACATGCATGCTCTGAGAAGTTTGAATCCCATGGCCAAACATTTATTTTTATTAGTTCCGAAATATTTAGTGTTATTTTTTTAAATAAAATCTATCACCTAAACCTGAAAAAACAAATTGAAAATCCAAACCGAAACCGAAACCAAACTAAAATAACTGAAACTGAACTGGATCAAAACTTTTAAATACCCAAATAATTTTTATATTTCTATATCCAAAATAACCAAATCGAATTGGAACTAAACCAAAAACCAAACATATATCCAAATATATAAAAATAATAATTATATATACATATAACATATTTATATATGTCAAAAGTATATATATATCAATTATATATATAACAGATATATATATATATATATGATTTAAAATCTACTAAAAGTATTTGAAAGTATATGAAAAAACATTATCAAAAAATATCCGAACACCAAAATTATTCAAAACTATTAAAAAAGTATCCAGCTAATTTATCCACATTATATTAGATTTTTATTTGAATTGTTCTAATTATTCGATATTTACCAAAAATATCCAATATTTTATTTAAATAACTCGAAATAATTAAATCTTAACTGATTTTTTTGGTTCTTGGTTTAACTATGCGAACTGGTCTGAGTCTGAAACTACCTAAACTTATGTGATCCAAACATTTGTTGGTTTCTATATAGATCTTCTTGTTCCTTATTTGAATTACCCGATATCCAAATTACTTGATACCAAACCAAATTGAATTGATACCTAAAATGCCGAGACTATCACCAATAAATCTTTTAAAAAAACACAAGAGAGAAGACAAACATTAAACAAAGTTAAAGGAAATCTATTCACTAGCTAGGGACTTAAAAGGCTAATTCTGATACAGAGACTGAACTATAAGATACTATTTTATGATTATTTTTAGTAACGAAATTCACGTGTTCTGTCAGGAATTGATGGGGAAGTTTTCTTCTACTTTCATATGTGGTAGATTTTAGAGTTAGTCAAGATATGCCATATCATAATTTATTTAAACATGTGTTATTAAGATAAAAAATTTGTAACCACTTTTCCAAAGGATATATTAAATTAATTTGTTAGATTAGTTTAAACTAGTATTAGGCATGTCCAACCATACTCTATATTTCACTCCAAATTTCATTTTAAAATAAAATCTATTTCAACTTCACTTCATTTTCAACTCTAAAATAGAATAATAGCTAGAATTGTTCCATTTATAGAACTTCTATTTATTTATAAGATAATTATTTAAATCTTGCATACTTTTATTTTATACTTAAATAATATTTAAAAATAATATTATAACATAAAAAAATATGATATTCTACAAGAGATTATTTACTAATTTTACATAAAAGATGTACAAACTTATAAAATTACATAAACTAAACATAAATAATATACATAAATATAACATAAAATAAATAATTTAATAATCTGATAATCACTTCTAAACTACTAAGATCGGTGAAATATTGTCCAAACAGAGTACATTGTGAAGGAGCTTCTTGATCTTGTGGTTCAAATTACAAAACAAAAGTTTGTTTTTTTTTTCTTTATATTCTTTCAATGCAAAATTTTATCTTTGAATCTCCAAATGATGCTTTTTTTTTTTGCATTTGCCTTCTTTAAATGTTCCAGGAATTACCTCTAAAAGTTTCAAAGGTTTTAATAATAATTTTTAATTCAAATAAAATACATTTTATGAAAATTTTGTAAATATAAAATAATTAGGGTTAATTAGTAAAATTTTATACATAATTACTAACACTTATTAATTAAATAAACTGAACACTTTTTATAATATTCCTTTTTGAAGTGAAAATAGATTAATACATTAGAGTAAAACCAACTCTATTTTTGAGTTTTTGAGTTAAAAACAGAGTAGCTCTTAGCGGGCATAAAACGTTGTGCTTACCAGTAATAAATTGCTAAAAATGAATTCACCAAACAATTAGCTTACTGATAATGAAAGATCATCAAAAACATTCCGGGAGGTCACATCTTTGTTGATTCTAAAGTTACTTAAATTTCGGTGTACCAGTAAAGACAAATTTGTTAGATCGTACGAAAATATCGTAGGTGCAAGCGATTGGTTTGTTAGCAAGATTAACGTTGGGGGTACAATACAGTTTTAGAGAAACATGCTTAGTAGATAAGGAAAAAAAGGAACAAAAAATCAGATTTTGAAATTGTATAATACATGTTTAAGAAGTTATAACTTATTCGTTCACATAATAAAAATATAGAATTTTAAAAATATATATTTATTACACTAAAATAAATCTTTATTATTACTGTTAAATTAACAATAGTTATTGTAATATTTTAGATTCAATTCAGAGGATTAATTTGCATTTTATATTTGTGGAATTAGTATTAAGCTAAAACAATGAATGAGTTTTAGAGTTGATTGAAGCTTAGAAAGCAAGTGATGATCAAACAAAAGTGGGTTTTAAAGATGATAAACGAGCTAGCCTAGAGTGATTGAACGGGTTACAATGGATGCAAACCAAACAATTATTTAAGATCTTTCAGTTCGAGTCTAGAACTCGGGTAGCAAAGGAAGATCAGCCCACTGTCGTGGTGCTTCTCCTTTCATCGATCAGCCTCAATATCTAAGCTCTCGCTTGGATCATGGTGTGATGATGAATGTTGAAGACTGACCCAATATGTTCACAAAATACCCTAATATCTACTTTTGTTGATTAGGGATGTGATGCTCACTCATGACAAGTCTAGCAACCTATGACACAGTTAATAAACATGTTAAACCTAAGATCTAACACTGAGTGATTAATTCAATGAAAGCAATAAGAACAATTAAGAATGAAGACAACCGATGGATGCTTATCTATGTTCAGCTCGCGATCTAGCACCCTAACATCCTAGACTAACAAGATCGACTACTCAGTCATAACAAGAGAAAACACAAAGATCAATTATGAATAATATTGCATATAGATACAAGAGAATGAAGAGGGTACATGAGGTTCTTTTCTAAGGAGAGAGATAGTCTTCTCCCTTTACAAACTAGCAAATCCAACAATAAAAACTCTAGAAATTTGTTTCTCTCTCAAAAGTAGCTTAGAAAAATAATAGAAAGGGAAGAAGAAGATATATGCAGGTTCCTGGCGGCTGAGAGAGAGAAAATGGAGAATTAGGGCAAATCTCGGAATATTATGCAGTTTCTTTAAAAATCTCTGCTGCAAGAGCATGCACTCAATTGCTCCGCTCGATCAGGAGCACCCGTCTGCTTGCTTCCCTGTCTTTGGTGCACATGAAAATGCCTAAACTAAATCCACTTCTCAATGTACTTCTCCAAGAGCCTTCTAATCTATTCTAGACTTGAAATGACTCGAAAAAGACTAAATGAACTCGATAAAGACTTGAAAACAATTTAAAAAGCATATATACAATATGTCAAAATACCATATATCAATATTTACCTCATTATATTATCTCTTTGAGATGTTCTTACGTGTTTAGTTACCTATGTTCACAACAATTTTATATAAAAGTTATTTCCAAGTTGTTTGTTCAACTACACACATTTAGGGTATCTCCAATAATTACTTTTTATTTTTTCTCTCAAATAAATTTGAGTTTTGCTATAATAGTTCCCTTCATTTTCCTTCTCAAAATAAAATATTCCAAATGTATTATTTTATTACATTTATTATTCTAATAATTTTTATTATCTTAAAGTTTTACAAATTTTACCAGATAATAATTTTATTTTAAATAAATATTTCTTATTTACATAAGTTTAGTTTATATAGAATATATATTGATTTATATAAATTTATAATTCTGTTAATATAAGTATTAATAATTTTATCAAAGTATGAAACACATATATTAAATATTTTTAGATATACATAAAGCTATAAAAAATTGAAAAATAAGATTGTCAATAAAAAATTGAACATTAAAGTGAGGTTGTGAATAATATTTCCTAAACTTTGATATATTACTATTCATTTTTTTCTCTCAAAATGACATATCTTTAATAGTAGTCTTTTATACATTTTTTTAAAATACTATTAGAGATAGTCTTACTAGGCATTTCTAACCTTATTCCGTTTTCTACTTCAAATATTATTTTGGAGTAAAATCTTCTCTAATTCTAATCCTTTTTAATCCCAAAATGAAGTAATAGCTAGGATTACTTCATTTATGGAGTAATCTTACCTATTATTCCATTTTAGTGTTGATTTTTTTTATTTGTGAAATAGTTTTTTAAATCTTTAATGTTTTTATTTTTACTTGAATAATATTTTAAAATGATGCTATAACATAAATAAAAAATATATTCTATTATTTAATAGTTTTACAAAATTACATAACATAGTTAAAAAATATAAAATAAAAATAACATAAAAAACATACAGTCACTTTTCGTTATTGTGAAATATCTGTTTGTTTTTGAAAAAAAAATGTGTTACAGGACATCATGACTACATGTATAATTTTACATAACATGATAATTGAGAATAAGCGTTAACTCGATGCACTAATTGAACTTGAAAGATAAGCTTCACCTTTAGATATCGAAATTACAGAAGATAAAAATGTTTAATTTCAAAATTTTCTTGTTCCACTTAGGAATATCAAAAATAAAAAGTTCATTTTTCATTATCAAATGCCTTATTTGATTATTTGTGAAAAAATGTTCTAATATTCATTATTAAACCAATTTATATATATACATATATATTTTTTTTATTTTAATAATAAATATTTAATTTAAATAAATTATATTTAAAAAATAGTTTAGGTTAATTGGTAAATTTTTTACAAGGATACAATTTATTAATAATTATTAATTAAATATATTATTTTTAGAGTGGTAATTAGAATAATACATTGAAGTAAAATTTTATTTTTTTTATATTACATCATTTTAAAGTACGTGACAAATTAATAACTGTAAGCAAATAACGAACTAACCATATCTTGTTAATTAATATTTTCTTTGTTTTATTTTCTTTGTCAGTTTTTAATACATATTAAGAAAATTGTTAAATTTATTATTTTATTTTTAATTAACATATTATTTTATTTGATTATGTTTAATAATGAATTAAAATAGTATGAATAATATTTTTTTTTAAACTAATAAATAAATTTACTGAAAATATAAAGTAATACTTAAAATAAAATAAAATTTTAATTTTAGAATGACAACTAATTTGAAACGAAAATTATATGCGAGTATAAAGTACAAACAAATACTTTCTTTGTTTCTAAATATAAGATGTTTAGAAGAATTTTTATGTTTTAATATGTAAAATATTTTCATATTTTTAGGTAATTTTAAATTTATCAAAAACTGTATAACTAGTTAAATCTAATAAATCTATTTTAAAATTAAATAAATAGTCTTATTTTATATTTTTAATTATACTTAATAACTTTGTTAATAAAGTGGTTTATCTAAAATATCTTATACTCCCTCCGTTTCGATTTAATTGTCGTTGTAGGAAAAAAAATTTCGTTTCAAAATAATTGTCGTTTTAAAGTTTCAATGCAAAATTTATTAATAAGATTCTCTATTTTATTTTTTTATCGGTTTAAATATGGTTAAGTGTATAGATAATTGTGTTTTTATTTTGAAAATATAAAAATCATATATTTTCTTAATTTGTGTGTATAAATCTAGAACGACAATTAAAATGAAATGGAGGGAGTATATAGGAACAAGGGTTAAGGGAGTATAATTTAGTCGTCAAAAAGCTGCGGTTATCGGTGAAATCTTTCTAGAACCAGTGGTTACCAAACCAAGTTATACACTCATCCTCGTTTGGTAACAACCACAACAATTTTTCAAAACAAATACGTGTCAACATTTTTGTTTTTAAAGAAAATACGTGTTAACCTATCTTGAAAGATTTTTAGCATTATTTGTTTCTGTGGAATTCTATATTACTACGTTGTTATGATAACAACGAGAGACGTAACACAGTTACTAATTTCTTATTGATTGACAAAGACTGTTCCTTAATCATGATTGATGAAAATCCGGTCAAACTCTTCCTATAGGAAAAACTTCACATATGTGCACACAAAAAGGAAAAACTTCACATAGAAACTATATTATAACCAAATATGTGGGTTGTGCTCACATGTTATTTTTTGCACACATTGAACTGTATCCTGATTTCAAAGAACAAAACAACCTGCATATATTTGGAATTTTCCATATATACGACGAACTATATGTTTACTATTAGAATAACTAACAATACTCTTGTCCAAATCTAAATTGTATTTAATTTGTCCAAATTTAAGACTCCTAAATACTTATTATATATATTAATTGTACTGAACAACGGTCTAGACAGTGCCTATATACTCGTCTAGTCGGTAAATCGGAGCTAAACGAAACAAATTATTTAAACCAATTTTCTTTTTAAATTTTAAAAATTAGTTTAGACACCCAGCTAGACAATAATCTTTTATAGTGTTTTTATTCACTACCTATCTATTTATATAACATTATTATATAGACAGTAACCCGAAAATATCTAAAATGCCTATTAATTGTAAATTCGAAGAACTATGCATTATTAATCTATCACTAAAAGTTTTCAACACAAACTTAAATATTACTATAATGATTTTTAAATATTTTGCGAAATTCAAATAGAGAACTAAACATTAATATGACGACTTATTCATATTTTGAGAAATTCAAATTGATATACCTCACTTACTTTTTTTGGTAAAATGATATACCTCACTTATGATCCACTAAACGTGCTCAAATGGACGATTTTCAAAGTGGGCGTTACTGTAATCACAACCTTAACTTTCACATGGTTATAAATATGAAATTGCCATCGTCAGTTTGTCTTACAATACAAGTGCAACTAAAATAAATCTATCATACCCCCTCTCCCTAAATCATATCTTCTGCACAAAGTTTGAAGGTAATCCTACCGAGCTCTGTCTGTCTGTCTATGTATCTTCTTCATTATTAATAAAAACTCATTTTCTCTTTCTATTGAGTAATTTTTTATCCATCTGTTTTCTTGACTTATGCCAATGTTTTTTTTTTTTTTTTGAAAACCAACTTATTCCAATGTTGCATCTTTCTTTGCATGCTAATACCATGATCGTGTAAAGAACTTTATAAGTGTTCTTGTGTTGCTTTGGTAGTTTTAGTTTGCACGGTCCCATCCACTTTACATGTGTTTTTTTTTTTCTGGGGGGGGGGGGGGGGGGTTAATTTCCCTTAACATTCTACTTATATATTTCTCTTAATTAAATAAATAGTTTAGACATAAAAATTATAAAAATATAAATAATTGATGAAATACCCATATACACAAACTAATATATTTCTTGGGTTAAAAAACTTGTTAAAATTAAAATTTTTAATTTTATTCTACTGACAGTAGATTTTATCTTCTATGAAAAGTGGCATCGTAGAAATTGAATTTCACGTTAAATAAGTGATTTTACGTTTTCAAGAACCAATAATCTACTTTTGTAAAGAATTCTAATTATGAAGAATGCAAAGTCTACCAATTGTAAAGGGATCAACAATTATTACGAATGCAAATTTTACTTTTATGAGCAATTTTAAAATTCTAGGAATATAAAATCTAGACATAACTCAAAAGATCATTTATAGTAGAATTTGCCTACATATTAGTTGTATGTTCTCTACATAGTGTAAAATCTACATTTTACAAATAAGAATAATTATATTACTGAAATATGGCAAGTTCAGTTACAAAATATTCTAAAAATATTTTTTTTCTTACTTTTCTAAAATGTGTTTCAACGATTTTCTTGTCACAAAATTAAAAAAAAAAATGATTTTCATTTATTTCTTTTGAATTATTTTCAAAATATCAATTTTCAAAAAAAAAAACAATTTGATTTATTTTAAATTATATTTAAGAATATATATATGTATATATTAAAAATTATAATTTTAGATAGATTTTTTTTTGGTTAAGATATATTAAACCAAACTGTAGGAAATTAAAAATGATATAAAAATTGTATAATTAGAAAAAATAAAATTAAACTGAATTCATATATTAAAGTGATTTGGAGAATTGTTTTTTTTTTTCTTTGTTTCCATTTAGATTTTGTTGTAATTAGATTTTGATTTAATTTGTTTTAGTTTATTTTTGGGTCAAAATTTGTTTTGTTTTTAATTGATACATAAAAGTGAGTTTTTAATATGTTAATTGATAAAGTAGGGATGGCTTAGGGGTTTAGAAAATATTATACTAAAGTGACTAATTTATATTAGTTTTATACTAAGAGGACAAAGAGTGTATATGTTTTTGTTCTATTTTGACAAATTTCTCAATAATCTATCCTTTATTGTGTAGGAAGCAAAATGAATGAGGGGTGTATCGTTATTGTAATTATCTTCTTTGCATCTATACTTGTTGCAATTAACACGAGAAAGACAAAGAAAAACCTACCTCCTGGACCACCACGACTTCCCATAATTGGAAACTTGCACCAACTGGGATCCAAACCTCATCGTTCCATGTTCAAATTATCTGAAAAATATGGATCTCTAATGTCCCTCAAGTTTGGAAACGTGTCTACCGTTGTGGCGTCAACTCCAGAGACGGTGAAAGATGTCTTGAAGACTTTCGACGTTGATTGTTGTTCACGACCTTATTTGACGTATGGTGCAAGACTTTCATACAATCGCAACGATCTCGGCTTCTCTCCTTATAGCAAATACTGGAGGGAATTGAGGAAGTGGACAGTGGTGGAACTCTACACCGTGAAAAGGGTTAAGTCTTTTGGACATATCAGAAGAGAAGAAGTTGCCTCCTTTGTCGATTTCATCAAACAGTCTGCCTCATTGGAGAAACAGGTTAACTTCAACCTCAAGTTTATGAAATTGTCAGCAAGTGTGATTTGTAGACTTGGATTTGGGATAACTCTTGAAGGGAGTAAACTTGAGAATACTTATGACCAAGTCATTCAAGGGATCATGGAGGTTACTGGGAGTTTTGCGGCAGCAGATTTCTTCCCCATTGTTGGTGGACTAATCGATAGGCTCACAGGGTTACATAGCAAATGTGAGAAGGTTTTTAAAGCAATGGATGAGTTTTTTGATGAAGCTATAAAACATCATTTAGATGATGAGAGTATTAAAGATGATATCATTGCCTTGCTTCTCAAAATGGAAAGGGGAGAGATTGGACTTGGGGAGTTTCAACTTACTCGAAACCACACCAAAGGAATTCTTCTGGTAAGTAATTACAAAAAAACTTATAATATTTGAACCTTATATATTGTCTAATTTTCTTTTGGTTGTTACAGAACATTCTTGCTGCTGGAATAGACACATCTGCCCAAACTGCAACGTGGGTGATGACACATTTGATTACAAACCCAAGAGTTATGAATAAAGTGCAAGCCGAGGTGAGACAAGTGATCAAAAACAAAGACCATATCACAGATGAAGATATAGAGCAACTGGGGTATCTCAAAATGGTGATTAAAGAAACATTAAGGATAAATCCACTCGTTCCACTCCTAGTTCCAAGGGAGGCTTCCAAAGATATAAAGATTGCAGGTTATGACATTCCGAAGAAAACATGGATCCATGTCAATATTTGGGCTATTCATAGGAATCCAAATATTTGGAAAGATCCAGAAGTTTTCATCCCTGAGAGGTTTATGTACAATGAGATCGACTATAGAGGGCTAAACTTTGAGTTGTTGGCGTTTGGTAGTGGAAGGAGGATGTGCCCTGGTATGGGTATGGGTATGGCTTTGGTACACTTGACTCTTATCAATCTTCTTTACCGTTTCGATTGGAAGCTCCCAGAAGGAATGGATGCAAAAGATGTTGATCTTGAAGAATCATATGGAATTGTATGTCCTAAAAAAGTTCCACTTGAGCTTATCCCGGTTATTACCCGTTGGACTTGAATTTTTATATATTATTATCTTCATACTGTAAGATGTAATATTTGAAAGTGTTTTGAAGTCTTATCATTATCAATAAGAAAGCTGTTTGATGAATCCATTCTAAGCAAATTATTTCAGGTGACCACAACTTTTATGCTTGCTAATACTTGTTCAAACTAGTCTAACAAATTAGTTTTACAATCATTTGGAAGAATGATTACAAATTCTTGATCCAACTAACACATTTTAATTTGGTCAATCCAACTAACACATTTTAATTTGGTCAATCCAACTCACCATAAATTAGCAAGAAAAAAAAATTATTAGCACAGTAACCATATCAAACTGGTCTTGTTTCAAAATTTAAGATCAATTAGGTGTTTTCATTTCAACAATAGCAGACGGACTTCCAACCTTGAACGAAGATATAACAATAATTCTCATCATCTAGATAAATTTTCTTCCATAACTTATCAACTTTGTTCTGAATTAGCTTTAGTTACGCTATCATTGAACATGTTTGAAATTGTTAGATTCGGGCTTGTTATGTACTTCCAATTTAAAACCAATTGGCGATAAATGGAGTGGCTCTAACTTTTTATATATTAGTTAATGTCATATTGAATTTTCGATGTATGATACTTTATACCTAATAGAAATACAAATTAAATAGATAGTCGGGATTGATGGATCACATCTAATGTCACCGCCACAGAAAAGGACAGTTGAAGCAAAACCAGTCTCAAAACAAAACTTACCCCACTACTTGGACAAGACATTGCAATACTAATAATTGAATCAAAGACCAAACAACCTCAAAGAAGAGCAAGTATATGCTCCTGAGAACGAGTAAATGACCACCATAAGAACACCAAAGACAAGAACCAATAGCCTTGTTCATTTCATTATCGCGGCTGTTGCGACCACCGATTGAAATTTCTTCATTTTTTTTTATTTTTAATGGTTGCTCAGGGGAGAATGAGAAACGCATCGATCAAAAACTACACAGATTCCACAAATATCGGTGAGGCCAAAAATAACAGCGACTGTTTACTTTCATTCTCTTTCCTCTGTGTCTCACCTCTGTGTTTAAAAACAATGATTCCGTTCAATTTTCTTCCCTCTTTCCCTTACGAATGAATTTGTGTCGCTCGTGACTGTTGCCGCATTTCCGTAACGAACAGGGCTAATAGAAAAAAAATAAAGAGAAGAGAACCTCTTCTGCAACTCCTTAGGGTCTCCGGAAACACCTTGTACCTCCACACCACAACATGATACCGGAACCACTCTGGTAAACCAAAATACTCCAGAGAACCTTAACCCAGTGAACCAAAGACCAAAAGCGATTTCATCAGTACGAACCAGGCTGTCAGGTGGAATACACCATGGAACACTACCCTCATTGCTCACGTCGAACCATCACAACAACAGATAAACCAAAGCCTAATCTCCAAGACTTACCCACCAAAGAGATTTGAAAATATGAAAAAGAAACACAAATAAAGGATAGTGGGGTTGAAAAGTGTTAAAAAAAAAAAAAAAAAAAAAAAAGTCAACTCATGAGTTAAGAACCCCGGTTAAGAGATCGAGGATAATGATTCCCTTAGAAATTGATACACATTTGTATACTCCATCTGTTTCATAATATGTGAAATTTTGGATTTTTGCACCTACATTAAAAATTTAATTTTTCTAAAATAATTATTAAAAATATAATTTAAAACTAATTTATTTAATTATAAATAAAAATATTAAAAACACAATTAACTACAATTTTTTTGATTAAGTTAAAATTACATTGATTTGGGAAAACATCATCTATTGTAAAACGACAATAATCATCAGAAACATCATCTATACTGGAACAAGAGTATCATTAGCATAAACGTTCCACAAGCAGTCCATAACTAAGTTCTGCTAAAGCTTATAGATAGAAACCACTCAAAAGCTAGTTTGTAAGTAAAGAGATAATTCTATCTTATTAGAACAAAAGTATAAATAAAAAATAATTTTAAAATTTACAATTTATATACAAAATAATGTCATTAAAGTAATTAATAAACCTATATTTAAATGTTTTTTTGTCTTTTCTAGAATTAATAAAAGAATAATTATTCTTAACCTTATGCTTTCCATGTTTTTTTCAAAATTAATAAAACACTTCATAAATTGAATTCACAACAAATTCAGTGTAAATCTTTAATTTATCTATTTCCCTCAGTATCACTTTAATAAGTGTATAAAGAAAAAAAATTGTTATAAAATAATTGATGTTCACAATATAATTTAATATCATTTAAACTTTATGACCAATTACAAAATACTATATATATTTTTTATTGGTTGAATTAATTTCATTTAATGATATTTTTTATATAACCAAGATAAATTATATAAAAATTTATATTTTCTTAATCTATATGCAAAAACCTTAAATACCATTTATATTGATACATAAAAAGTATTACATATCAATATTATAAATATTAATGCACATCAATAATATACACAAGATATTTACTTAATAACTATCCCCACGTTACTCTTTTTTTCTCTTTCTTTTTTTTCTTTCTTTTTTTAACAAACTCTTCTTCCTCACCAATATAAATATATTACATGCACCACTATAATTGTTTATCAAATTTAATGCAAATAATTTATTTAAATGTTCTTATTTATATTTTGGGAGTTATTGTTCAGTGCTTGCATATTTTTGATAAACACTATTTATATTCTTAACAACTTATTTTGAACACACATAATCTAATGAATCAGTTGTTAAAAATCATGCTTATTCTTTTTGTTTGGAGGGAAATATAAATACTTCTTATAATTTAGTTTATTTACAAATAAATATATTTCTCTTAATTAAATAAATAGTTTAGACATAAAAAATTAAATAAATAGTTTAGACATAAAAAATTATAAAAATATAAATAATTGATGAAATACCCATATACACAAACTAATATATTTTTTGGGTTAAAAAACTTGTTAAAATTATTATTTTTTAATTATATTCTACTGACAGTAGATTTCATCTTCTACGAAAAATGGTATGGTAGAAATTGAATTTCACGTTAAATAAGTGATTTTACGTTTACTAGAACCAATAATCTACTTTTATAAAGAATTCTAATTATGAAGAATGCAAAGTCTACCACTTGTAAAAGAATCAACAATTATTATGAATGCAACTTTTACTTTTATGAGCAATTTTAAAATTATAGGAATATGAAATCTAGACATAACTCAAAAGACTATTTATAGTAGAATTTGCTTATATATTAGTTGTATGTTCTCTACATAGTGTAGAATCTACATTTTACAGATAAGAATAATTATATTACTGAAATATGGCAAGTTCAGTTATAAAATATTCTAAAAATATCTTTTTTGTTACTTTCCTAAAACGTGTTTCAGCGATTTTCTTGTCACAAAATTAAAAAAAAAATCGATTTTCATTTATTTCTTTTGATTCATTTTCAAAATATCGATTTTCAAAAAAAAACAAAAAGAACCAATTTGATTAAATAAATAGTTTAGAATTTGATTTTCAAAATATCGATTTTCAAAAAAAAACAAAAAGAACCAATTTGATTAACTATTTATTTAATTTGATTAAAAATCATGCTTATTCTTTTTGTTTGGAGGGAAATATAAATACTTCTTATAATTTAGTTTATTTACAAATAAATTCTATAACTGATTTAGTGTACCATTGATTTAGCACATACACTATTTATTCTTATATTCTTGCATTTTATGCTCCTATTTAACTAAAAATAAAATATATAGGTTAAAACTATGACCACGTTGATAATCGGACACGTTGCCGATTATTCAGCCGAGTACTCGCTAGACGTGAGTTCACCGTGGCGAGAAAGTTCTGTTCGGAGATGCCAGGCGGTGCACCTACTTTTAACTGTGTTAACTGAGGAATAGCACAACTCGACGAGTTATTGGATAAATCAACCGATTATCAACGTGAACCGTATAGTTCAAAATCAAAAATTCTTTTAGTATTGCTATCATTAACCACAAATCCAAAGCAAATACAAAACATATCAGTGAATTATTTGAGCTATACGATGAAATTTTGATGAAAAGGTGTTAAATACATGAATGAAATGATAAACACAGTCACCGGCTCTTTTTTCGTTTCAGAGTATATAGGAAAGAAAAAAAAGCACGATTACAATTATATCTTTTATTAAAAGAGAAAACAACCATTAAACCCTTGAACTTTCAAATTAAAGTCAAAAAACTCTTCAATTCATGTCTGAGCCAAAAAAATCTCCAACTTTTAAATATTGGTCATTGTAACTCTTATATTTTGTTGACTCGGCCACTTAAGAAACCTGAATAGTCAACTAATAAAATCGATTAAAAATAAACATATGTTAACTCTCAAAACGACATTATTTTTAAAAATTGGTTAAAACATTGATCAAACGATGTTCTTTTTCTTCTGTAAACACTTAAAATATCTCTTTCGTGAAACGATAGTGAAGAAGATGAAGTTGATTTGCGGCTATGATTTCACGAAAGAGATGTTTTAAGTGTTTACATAATAAAATGCGTTATTTGATCAATTTTTAAAATAGTGTCATTTAGAGAGTTAATAAACGTTTATTTTTAATCGATTTTAACAGTTGACTATTCAGATTTTTTAAATGGTCTAGTCAACAAAATATGAGAGTTAAAACAGTCAATATTTGAAAGTTGTGAATTTTTTGGCTCAAACATGAATTAAAATTTTTTTGACTTTAATTTGAAAGTTCAAGGTTTTAATGACTGTTTTCTCTTTATTAAAATATAAACTTTTATTAAAATGATAGAAAAATAAACAAAAGTATGCATAGCTTAGGTGTTAAAGTCAGGTTGTTCAACACATGATGAAGAGTGTTGACCACTATGAAACAACTAAATGTTTGTATATTTATGTATATATTAATATATATATGTATATTCAATAAAAAAATTAATCTTTGATTAATTTTCAATTAATCTCCGATTTGTTTTCTAGGGTGCTAGGTCCATACCAGCCGCACACCGTTATGGGACTTTGTAATAATACCGCCTCTTTTAGAAATTCTCGACATTGGTGAAGGTTATTTCGTGGCGGCTACTATTTTTTTTTCCAAATTGAATTATATTAGAACAACCAGATCAATTACAAAGTCTAATACGTAATCTGAAGAAGGAGAAGATAACCTCATACACCAAATCCCATAAGAAGGGAGATTAGAACCCACATACGGGGCAGCTAAGCAATTAAAATAAGTTGAAAATCGTAACTTAAATCCCCAAGATGCTGAACGTTCAAAGAGAGAGAGGAGAAGACATAAACCAAAAAACTTAAAACCACCGGAAGCTTACATGTAGACAACTAAACGAAACGAGACCAACCACACTTGAAAGGCTAGACAACCAAACCAATGTGGCGGCTACTATCTCTAGACCTCTTCCATATACTCTTTTCCTTTTTCCTTATCACCAGCCCAACATAGCATGCCAAGATTGAAATTGAGTTTTGTTCCATTTGATATATAAATTTGTGTATCATTTAGCCTAGTTGCCTCGCAATCCCAAAACTCATGTAATGCCTGCCCATAGGTATCATCCACCCAAAAACTAGTTTGTAAATGGGAAGACCAATGAGATTTTATAAAGTGACGTTGTAACATAGATTTGCAAGAAGAGTGACTCATTCCTTTCCTATATACTAAAGTAGTATATACATCATCATCTGTCTTAACTTTGGACAAATGATTTTTGGCGACAAAACATGAGTGAAATGTAAAACCTATCTATACCCTAACAACCTATCATTTCCGGTAAGAAAAAAAAAAGAATCAGAAGGATTAAGATCCTTGTGTTGAGTCTATGCAAGGTGCAATTTCCTTCTTGTGTTGTCTCCCTGCGAAAATGATCAAAACCAGTATGATAAGAAACGCAAATAAGCTAAACTGATTCCAAGAAGAGACCACATTGCTGATATTGAGAGGAAACTCACTGTGCGTTGATGGTTCTTAGCAGACCTCCCATGTTTTGAGTTTCTAGAGTCTGATCTCGAGGTTTGTCCATGTAGTCTCTGGATAAAATCTTGTATGTGGTTATATATACTGCAGATTCAAAACCACAACAAACACACAAATAAATGTCAGAAACTTGGATACATAGCAAAGTGTAAATGTCTGTGAGGAACAACTTTACCTAAGCCGATGTCTGTTACAGGCAGCAAAGAAGGCTACAAATCCGTTCAATATACTCTTGACAGCATGGAAAACCTGAAAAAAATGATGCCACATTTACTGATGATTAAAGTTGCAAGGACTCAGATTCTTTTGTTTGGACTTGGCATTGGTTTACTGACATGAGAAAAGAGGTCCTTCCAAAGTGTACGCCACATGGAGACTTCATATGTCTTCAGAGCTTCTTTGGAATGTAATGCAGGCTGGAGTATGCTGCTCATGGACCGCCATAAATCTCCAAGAACATCGAATATGTATGAGAAGGAAAAAGCTAAACCGCTAGCCAATGCAGCAACCACTCGGATTGGTGCATATAACACTTCCCATATGATCCAGAACAGAGGCAGCAAAACCGCATTTGCTGCAGAATTGAAAAGTAAAGAAAAAGGATCAGAATTTTGATTATATGCTTAAAGAATATGAGTAGTAAGGAAGGAAGGAAGGTGATGCTTGTTTTACTTACTGACGTTCCAAACTAGTGAGACGATAAACCAAATGGGCAAAAGCACCAACTCTACCACATCACCAACAAGACTGTAACAAGACTCGACCACTATCCAAACCACTGAAACCAAGCTCTCCACTGTTTCCGCCAGAGAATTCCATAACGGCAGGAGCAAACCAAGAACCTCCAAGAGAGGATTCACCAGAGGCATTACGAGTAAAGAAACAAATGACTGCACAGCACGTGCCATTGTCATAGCCCATTTGACAGCTTTCTGAACGTTGTGAAGGAACAACATCGTTCCCAAGTACTTTATCCGTGATACCATGTCCCATGTTTCAACCCAATCAAAGAGTGGTCCGCATAGCCGAGATGCAGTAGCCTTTAGAACGGGGACGTTTTTGTACAAGTCATAAAAGCCGATCACAACGGTGATGATTGATATAATCACATATAGTGTTCTGGCGAAAAGGCACATCCATGGTCGATAAAGATGGCAAAATCCGGGATAAGACTGTAGAAACAGCACCCAAGAAGGGAGACCAGTTTCAAGCAAAGTAAGCAAGCGTATGTCAGCCATTATAACCTCTCGGAATTTGAAGGGCAGGTCACGGTCACCAAACCTGACAAGAACCAGGACATCTTTATACTGGGTTGGTTCAACGATGTTCTCACCATCAGGTACATGGCTTTCCCAGTGGTCGAATGACTTATCTTTTCTTTTGGGTGTTTCCTCCATATAGTCAAATTCAACTCCGGTGCTGATTGCCTTAGTTACTCTTCTTCTCTTGTAAGGTCCAGTCAGAGGCGGTGTGTGAGGCTCGTTTTCATCATAGTTTGCAGTTGAATGGTCAACGCTGAAGACACTTCTTGAGCAGCAAGGAGAGTCGTTTTCAACAGACACATAATCACTACAGAGTTTGTCATCATCATCAACAGGAGAAGTTTTTGAGAAATCAGCTTCGGCGTCATAAAACTCCTCTCCTGAAAGTGTTACAGTATAGTGTAAGCTTATTTGAGCTTGAGAACAATCGCTAAAGCAAATTTTCCTTAGGAAATTAATATCAAAGCTAACTTAGATGAGTCCTCAATGAAAACGGAATAATACCTTTAGTTGTGTCAAGATATTCCATCAAGCAAGATCTTTCAGATTTTGATCCAGAGAACCACTGAGACATATTTGTTACAGCTTGATCGATACTCTCAAACTCCCACCTTCGCATCAACTTAGCTTCAATAGCAAGAGAGGTGTCCGTCTGCATAAAGACATAGATAAAGTAAGATACAATAAAAGCATACAGTGGAGAAACTGCAGGGGAGTACCTGTAACTCATTCAAGTAATTGATACCCCTCACATTATCCCATTCAACTTCAAACACGATGAAACCATACAAGGTCTTGTGCAGCTGCTTGTTTAGATACAAAGAGCTCTGCAGTTTCTTTGCAGGTATTTTGTTCTTTGAAAATGTTGTTGCATCGATCAATGAGAACCATTTCTTGAGCTCCTTCATTTTCTTAATGTTGGCCTGGGAAAACGCCTCTTTAGACTTCTTCTTCTCCTCCTCATCCTCCTGCTTCTGCTTTTTCTTCCCTTCTCGACCTTTCGAGTTTGCAAAAGGGGAGAGTCTGGACTGCAGACAAAGATAGATGGGTCAGTTCATAATATTTTTCACCTGAAGATGACAACAAGAAAATGTACTTGGAAGCAGTTTTTACAAACCTTTGTAACCATAAGTTGCCAGAAATGAGCAGATCGGGTGCCAGTATTCAACCATGGTCGGTTGTCAACCAAAATGTAAATCTTCTTGCTTTTATTGCCCATGAAAATACTGAGATCAGAAAGATATGACTGCAAGTCTCTGAAAACCAAAGAAAAAAACAAATAAGCAGAGAACATCAGGCAAATAAAATGTGACAATCAGTGAAACAAACACGTAACTATTACCAGATTAAGAGCTTTTATGAGTAAAAGAAGGCAACACACGTTGATATTCAGAAGAAACACACACGCAACCATATTGCCTTTCCACAGAGAAGAGAATATCATGAAAGTAGACAAGAGAATTGCTAGAACAAAGTGCTGCTTCAAACTATAATTCACTTCAGAGGGAGATGTTTATAATATTTAACACCAAGAACTGATACTACATTTGAATCAAGAAAGGAATATATAACCCGGCATCAGAATTGTACATGCATTTCAATTCAATTTAAATGAGAAATGCGAGTGGTTATATTGCAGAACTTAATATAAAACTGTCAAAACAAAATCACAAATTGCTTTTCTGGGAAGGTTCAACAATAGCTGAAACAAGAATTATATAAATGTAAAGTTAATAATAATAATAAAAAAAAAAAAAAGAAACAGAACCGGAAACTAGATTAAACTTCTAAACAGGTCACATAATTCCATGTTCATAGACATGAACTGCAGAGAAAATCATTGATATCTAAAGGTACAAAACTTTGAAATTCCACTGTTTACAATGCAGAACTTTCATACAAATTGACAAAACCAAAAAGAAAAAGAACTTGTTTTGTCAGGAAGGACAACATACTTTCCTTTAAATGTTCAACAATGGGTGAAACAAGACTTGTTATATTGTAATGAAAAAGCAAAAGACAGAACAAGGAAACTAATATAGTCCATGTTCATAGACAATATAAGCTGAAGAGAAACGGACATAACAGAGTGAAGAGAACTTACCCGATCTGGAGACTCGTCAAGGGGAAAACACATTTTGTTTCTTCACCGTTCCTCATCTCAACACCCACAGATATGATTGCGCACTCTAATCTCTCCAATTAAACCTCAAAATCACTGGGAAAAAAAAACGAACAAACAGAGTTGCAGAGGATTTCGTCATTACTAAACTCCAAACACACATGAATTCTCCACAGGAAGAACCGTCAAAAAATATTGATTGGTAATAAAGACTAACATTAAATGTAGAGAGATTTGTCAAACTGTGAATACTTAACAGACAAGGAAACTCTGACGCTTAAGAAGAAGAAGAAGATTAAATTAGAGCTCAAAATAGAAATATAAATCGAATCAATACCCCCGCCGGAGAAACTGGACCACGCCGATCAGAGAAAAATCTAAACCACCATTAATGTCGCCAACAAAAAAGCTAAAGAAAAGGAAACAGAGGCTGAGAATTTCAAAAAAATTGAGAAGATAGAGAGAGAGAGAATTTGGGTTTATTACTTGCAAGTTGCAACGGAAGAGGAGATGAGGAGAGAATAATATTCTCCAACGAGACAACAACTCAGAGGGGTAAAACTGTAAATTTGTTAGCCGGGAGGAGACGGAGAACAGAGGCTTGCTGGTGTTGTTAGTTTCGGTGCCAGGGTCGTCGGTTTTTATCGTCACCGGAGCACGTTGGAGAGACGAGAGAGAGAGAGCTTATGGGAAAGATATATAAATAAACGCGTGGGACAAGGTCCTTCACTGACAAGCGCGTGCAGGGTTTTAAGTTTCAGATTATCACATTTAAGGGAAATCTTCCAAAAGACCTTCAAATATTTTTTTGGACCAAAACCTCATATATGGAAGAAAAGGAAAAAAATTATTTAAAAAGTAAAAAACTTTTTTGACCTTTACATGTAATTATAAATAAATATTTAATTAAATAATAATAAAAAATTATCTTCTGAAAATTTTCGTAAAAAGAGAATTTAATTTAAAAATTTTTAATTTTGTTTTTTGAAAACTTCATTTCAATTTTGTTTTTTGAAAACTTAATTTCAATTTTTTTTTTGTGAAACTTGATTTTAATTTTTTCAAAATTTTATTTTAAAATATGAAAATTCTTTATGAAACGTTTTTAAAATTATTATTTAAAATTTTAAATATTAAAATTCTATAAAAAAATCTAAAACTCTATCTCAATTCATATTTAAATCATAAATATAAATTAGATAAATTAGTTAATAACAGAAAATATATCTGAAAAGACATATTAAAAATAATGGATCTTATTAATATCCATGTTAAATGAAATCTCAGAGTTTTTATGATTATTTATTTTTGAATGATTCTAAATTATCATAGTATCTCCTTTATTAAATGAAACAGTAACTTAAAAATATAAAATATCTTCTTTATTACTCTTTCCGTTTTGTAAAGAGTGTCGTTTTGAGGTTTTATTTTTGTTTCATAAAAAGTGTCGTTTTCTATTTTCAATGCAAAATTTATGAAATTTATTTTTTAATTTAATTTTTTATTGGTTGAAATAGTGTTAGGTGTATGGGAAATGATGTTTTTATATAAAAATATGCAAAATTAAATGTTTTCTTAATCCGCATGCAGAAACTTAAAATGACACTTATTATGAATCAGAGTGAGTAATAAAAAGAATTAAAATATGAAAATAATATCGTGTAGAATTAAAATTTTACGCATGGGAAAAGAGACAATGAAATTGCATTTACTTTGTATTTAAGGCCTTAGGTTTTCTTGGAGAGCGTATCATCGTTGTGACAATGCACGAATATTCATCGCCTCTGGATGGATGGATACATAAATTGCCTGCAGATATTAATTGGATTAATTAAAGTACACGCATCTGGAAATAAATAAATTATAAGCCTTGAAATTTGATAAAATAATTTCTCATATAATAGTAAATGTACAACCAAAAAAGATGCTTTACACGAGACGGCTTTGAACTAGTATATTTTTACTGTATAATTTTTCACTAAACAAAACACTTCATTTACCCTTTTATTTAAAGTATGAATTTTAAGGAAATAAACACTGGAAGATTATTTCCCTTGCGTTCAAGCAAGTACATATGCTTTTGTAGTTTCTGAAAGAATTTTTAATATAAGAAATAAAACCAAAAAGGTAAACAGATTAGTTTTGGTTTGGTATTTGTATTTGTATTTGTTATAAAGAGCACGCGTTCTGGGCGCGTGAGAGACTCTCAGTGAGAGTAGATAGAGTGGCCCAATACCAAGTCAAAACTTGGACGTATGTGATCGATTCGGCTTCGAATACAAAAGAAAATGTATGGAGAGAGATCACTCGTGGGTGGGGTCCTTGACGCCGCTTTATAATTCTATCTACTAGAAGCTACGTAATAATTGAGAAAAAAAAAAAAAAAACAATGCAAAGTGATGTTGTTGTTTCTCAATAATCTATAGACCTATGTAAATGCCATTATTGCAGAATCACGTTACTTGCATTATTGTACTAAACAACAAAAATGTGTGTTGTTCATTATAAGAATCTTGAGATCGATCACCAATGTTTAACTGCTTATTTGATTTCATGTATTATTAGACATTCAGATAAAATAACTTGGAATAGTTGAAGTGATGTCATGTAACTATATCTTCTTCTTTCTTTTTTTCTTTCTGAATCCATTTTTTAAAAAAGCGGTGATCTATATTCATGTGGTTTGGGTTTTTGTATTTCTCCTCTATACTAGGAGTATATACAATTCTTATGCAGGTTCGAAAAGTTTTAAAGCAAAAACAAAAACTATGAATTTATAAGTTATTAGGTTTATTTAAGAACGGGTCAAAAGTTGATAATTTATTATAAATAAGCATATACTTAATCACATTAATATATTATAAATTAATATATTGGTAGCTACATATATCTACGTTCTCTCTATAAGAAATCAAATTATAAGCCAATCAAAATTAAATTAGCACAATACTAGAAAATTTTGAATTATCTATGAAAGCAAAACAAAAAAATTTGCATCATCAGTTCATGCCACAATTTATAGCACGACACTGTCGACACATATGATAACCTAGCAGACGTGAGTAAGAAAAAATCAAATTTCAAAATAATACAATATATATTTCCAAAATTATCACTGTAAATAGTAACTTATCTAATATCATTAAAGATTTCAGCTATAAAACTTTTTAAAGGGTATTTCTCTACTTTTTTGAAACATTTTTTTCTTTAAAACATTATTTATTATGAAATAGAGGAAGTATAATATATGAACCGAGAAAACCAATAACACCACTCTTTTCAACATGAGAAAATGTGAGAATTTGAAACATTTAGTTATACATACATTTGTAAAACAAAGGTTGAATATAATATACACTATTTTTAATCTACTTTCAAGTTTGAAATAAATTCAAATCCATAAAAGGACACAAATGTTGATAGAGAAAAAACACAATCGATATTAAGAACCTCAAGCAAAAGCAACAGCGCATGCTTAAACGCCACTCTTCTTAACCGAAGGAGGCCAAGATAGTCTCCGGTCAAGTTGAACATTCTCATTGCTATTACCATCTTCCCCTACTTCATTTTGATCATGGATTTGTCTCCTTGTGGCCTGAACAACCAAGTCGTCGAAGCTTGAATCTGTTCTCCCTTGAGGTGGAGTCACACAATCTGAGTCTCTATGTGGCGTTTCGTTACTTCCTGGTGTTGTTGGTAAAGAAGCTGTAGAGTTACCAACTCGAAGGTCTTGAAGAGTGGCGAATGATTCTCTCATAGCAGTCATGGCCTCGAAGAATCTAGTGCATGACGCTAGTGCCACTGGTATTGGACGCAGCATTTCCTGGGGTGAAAATTGTAAAGAGAGTGAGATCATAACATGTAAAACTAAAACATCAACTGTTTGTCAATACATTCCACAGAAATTGCAATCACTTACTCTCTTGATGCATGCAAAGAGATTAAAAACAGAGAAATCTACTTCGATGAATCCTTCTGCAATGTATTTTATGAATTATATACAGCTTACGCGATAGCATGGCCTAGTGATAACTCAGTACAGAGGTTTCCTCTTACACTATGAACATTGTACTATATTCTAACTGACGAGTATCAGAACATATGTAGTTATGTCTGAAAGATGTAATGGAAAAAATAACCAAGATGGGTTTAAAAGAGAGCAAAAGCATACCCCCCAGACAGAAGGAGGTTCTTTAAAGTTTTGGCTCCACTGAAAATCAGACACTGATGCTGTTAACGCGCCATAATCACCGGCGGCTTTCATTAGCAACTCCGAAAATTGTTTCTGACAAAGAAAGCAGAGATGACATGACTTAAGATATGAATTAAATGGAGGATAACTAGAGCAATTAGGTCGTCAAAGTAGCAAATAGTAATAAATGAGACGACTCACCTGATATTCTGCTTCAACTGGAATACAATCTAGTGAATAAGGTTGTTGGAGACGAGCAATGATGCGATCCTGCCATATAAACAGGGCAAATGAATGAAAAGATAAAACCTCAGGAGCTACACTGCTGCTCAAAGTAGGCAGTGACTCAAAGGGACAGGAGATTTTAGATTTTAGTCTCTACCTTGTTTTGTATAACATCTTTCAAGATATGAGTAATCCTTGAAAGAGTCTCGATTTTCTTTTGCATTTCACTCACATGAGTCAGATGCGCTACATTTTTATCATCCTGAAATTCACCAACAAAGAAGTCAGATAGCATTATAACATACATAATGAATCAATGATAAGTTAACCATGCTGTTTTCAGGCAATTCAAATTCAAATTCTCACATAATCCATAACTTTATTTCAAGAGAAGAAGCAAATCCCTCAAAGATGGTAGAGCTACCTTCCTCCCCTGAAGCTCGACCTGAAAATCAGCAATTTTCCTTTGCACAGAAGATAACTCTCGCAAGACCCTTATCAAATCATCACCCTTTGAAGACGCCAAGCCTTGTAACTCTTCCTACATCCAAAATGAATTGATGTGCGTTGCTACTTAAAGAACCATTCATTGGTAAGAAAATTGAACAGATCTCAAACCATTTGCTCAGCTAGATTGTTCCCACACTGTTTAAAAGCTAATGTGATTGGAAAGTTACCTGCGAGGGAGGAGGAGCGACGGCGTAACCGAGATCGGAGGCGATGGAGAGAGCGTCAGAGAATCCGCCGATGCGCCTCATCGGTTTCTTCCCCACCCACGTCGACTCGCTTCCCATCGACATCTTCCCCGAATGTTTTTCTTTCTCGTTGTTGGAAATTAAAAATTATTAACAAATATTCAAAAAACTTCTCTTGATAATATTCTTCTCGTGATAATAAACCGCATGCCTGCGGTTCGGTTTATTCAATTAAATCGGTTTGGGTAATTTAGTTTTAGTTGGTTTTGTTTGTCTAAATTCTCACCGAACTGAAAACTGAAATTTTGGTTTTTTTTTTTTTAATTTTCTTTTCCAAATTGACCAATATTTTTCATTTTTGTTTAAACTTGTTAAATACTTGGATGATTATGGTTAATTTGGTTATTCGCTTAGTTTAGTTCAACTATTTTGTTTAATTTCATTTTGAAGTTAATAAAACCAAAAAATATTTGAAAACTGAATTAATCGACTACTGAACTAATCGATAACAAATATATATATATATATATATATATATATATATATATATTTTAAACTTTCTAAATTGAACTAATTTCAAAACCGGATCTGAATTAAAAACCAACATTTTGTTGGATTCTGCTAGTTTGATTCAGGTATTAATATCAGAGCTAATAAATATGTAACATATTGAGCGTGTGAGATGCATTTGACTTTATGCACGATTAAAGATTCGGTTCAAAAAAAATTGTATCTCTAAATTCTTTCTTGACTTATTTAATGCCTAGACTTTTCTTGGTTCCAAAGAAAATCTTTATAAAAACACAATATTGTTTATCATTGCTCTTTTTACTCATCTATTCTTTTAATGATAACTAAAATTAAAAAATCACATACTTATCATATGAGTTATTTTTATGTTCTTTACTTTTTAGGCTCTCAAGAAATAGAGTTTACATTGATTGTTTATGTCAGCGTGTTTCTTGATGACTGCATATCCATCTTTCAGCCATTCTGAAAATACCCACAACATTGCAGCCACTACTAAATTTTGTGGTGGTAGTGCCAACAAAAGATGATAATAATCTGCACCAGCATGAAGACGCTACCAACCGGTAAAACTAATTTCCGTTTGGATTTTTCTTCCTTTAGTTTGAATTTATCATTACTCCTTTTATTCATATGTTTTAGCAAGAAATAAATTATATACAAATTTAAAACCATAATATATATATATACAAAAATATTTTTACATCATACGATACTTGATTAAACGTTAATGAAACACACAATTTAATTTGTGGTTTAACGGTTAGCTAAAAAACTTATGTCAATATTTGTTTCTTGATGGATATACAACCTTCTTGCAGTCAATCCAAATAGGCATACAAACAAAAACATAAAATGTATATTTGTACAATGCAGGTACAATTCTTAACCTAACATTAAGAATAACACAATTTATTGTTTTGGTTTATGGTTAGAAATTCTAGTTTTAATGGGTAGATTTTAGGATTTAGTTTTATAGAATTTTGTGATTAGTGTTGATATTTATAATCTGTGTTTAGTTTTTATAATTTAAGATTTTGAATTTAAAATCTTGAATTTTTAATTAATACAATATATTGACTATGTGAATTTATTCAATTTACACGTAGGGAACTTTTTTAAACAGTGTCATGAGATGTATTTCTCACAACTGTAACTTTGACATTTCTACCTGTTGATATGTTATCAATGCTCAGAGAAAAAGTGGGAGTCAACTTAATTTAGAAGACTACCTAAGAACAATTTTAAGGTTGATCCATTCATACTCCTTGCTTTGGCATACATGGTGTCATACATCTCTGCGTCTGCTTCTTTATCCCCTTCCCAAGTGCAGATTGCTGAGCTGGTATTCATTGGACTTTGGTTCAGTATGTTTTTTTGGTGGTATATTATATATCACCAATGACTTTTTGGATAATCTTTGTTTCATGTGGATTGTTCATTGAGCTATGACAATTCGAGAATTCTTCATTGCATGGAGACTATCGAGATGAGTACAATAAAAAATGGTAGTATTACTGATTGCACATATTTATTGTTATTAAGATCAAACTTCATGTTCTTTTTAGTTTCATATGAATCCATTAACATCTTGCTTTACAAGATCTACTAGGTATATGAATTTTTCACAGCTTTCTTTCAATAATTCATAAATCAATTTGTGACTGTGGTGAATAGTTTAAAATAATAGAAGAAATCATGGAACTATAATTAAAGTTAAAATATCAAAACTAAAAATAACACATAAAGCAGTAGAATTTAACTGTACATCAAATCAAGCACAAGGAGAAATTTGTTGTGATACACATTAGCTGCTTACATAACCATCTCCAGGAAAAGTTAGGATGATTCCACTATATAAAAATGAGGTGAGAGACCAAAAAAAGAGGGTGGAGAAATTGAAGCCAGAAGCATACCAATATAAATAATGATACTATACGGATAATCCAACAAATTACAATACACTTTTTTCTACTGGTTTAATTTGGCACCAACTTCATGGATCATATTGTTAACAAAATCCATAATCCATTACAACTAAATTCATTGCAAAGATGAGCCCCTTGTAACTTTCATTATCATAAACCAGAAGATACATATATGTGTTCAAGTTTCATGCTTAGTCATGTTTAGTCGACCCAACTTGCTTCTCACAAAATCTAGAAGTATATGCTGATTTTTTTTATAACCACAGTTTTGCAAGTAACAAGGCCGGTACAGGGTCAAATGAAACAGTCTGCTATGCTTATCAATGCAATAGCAAGCAACAAGACCTATTATACTTATCATGACAACAGACTGGTTAGGTTTGTACTTTGTAGCACTTAGTCTCTTCTTTTTTTCTTTAGCACTGATTTTTGTTTCAAAGCTAGAGTAAAAAACCGGAGTATATATATAATGAGTTTGACCACAACACTGCAAATAATTGGAGGAAAGTGTATCTGAAATCAGAACAAATGTTCATAATCCTGCTGGAAATTACAGGGATATTTATTATAAAAAAAAATCTTTTAAGCAAAGGAAATTGATTCAGTAGCCCTTAAAGAGTTCAAAATACACTACTTCTCCTCCACGGTGGACGAATATCAAAAGCCAAGTTAACGCAAACAAGGATGTGCTTATTTAGCGGCTTCAAGTGCAGAGGCTCCAGAGATAATCTCGATAAGCTCTGTTGTGATAGAAGCTTGACGAGTCCTGTTGTAAGTGAGGGTGAGACGGTCAAGCATTTCTCCTGCGTTTCTGCTTGAGCTGTCCATGGCAGACATCCTTGCTCCCATCTCACTACACGCATTCTCCAGCACCGCATTGAACATTACCTAGAAGACGAGTATAAAAAAACCCACCGAAATTAATCCTTACATGTTTCTTTCTATGTTTAAACAATACAAATCAAATTTGTATGTTATTGGTTACTTACACAAGAGAACTGGAACTCGGCAAGATTCTGTAGAATTTCTCCCTTTGTTTCACCACCTTCAATCTCGTATGAGTCGAGCTCACCGAGTTTTCCTCCAACTTCAGACTCCTTCTCAATAATCTATCAACGTAGAAACACAAATAAGTAAACAATAAGTTTATAGTTAAAGCAGAATGTGAAATACTAAGCACTAATCGTCGTCCTGAGACATTCGACAGTTGTGACTTACCTCAGGTGACAGAACAGTGGCCACAGTCGGTAGAAATGCGACAACAGAATGGAACTTGTTGTAAACAATGCGCAAAGCATCAAACTCAACGTTCTTCAGGATGTCATCAGCTAAAACTGAGACCTGGTGAAGCAAGTAAACATAAGAAACATTAAAGAAAACAGAACATAGCTCGAGGACGAATGAACAGCGGAGAGCAAGTACTAATTATGACCTACCTGAGCATAATTGAGCGGATTCTTATTCAGCTCTGTAACAGTAAGGGAAATGTCGTTCTTAGAGTCACGAAACATTATAGCCTTTGCTTTCTCTCCGACAATAACAAACTTCACGTCCTTTTCAGGACCTGTAATGAAACAAGAATTTAATCATGTATGGTAATTTACGGAAACAAAACCATGAAACCATCGAATAGTGCTTTCAAAACATACCAGCATTCAACTTGTACAGAGCCCTGCTCACTTTAACAACAGTGGAGTTAATTCCACCACAGAGACCCTTGTCAGAAGAGAGAGTGACCACTACACTCTTCTTTACATCAATGCCTGTTTTTTCCATCAAGCAAACGCTAGAAATCAGAAATAAATCCAAAAAAAAAGAACAAGACAGATATAGCAAGAGCTGGATATCTAAGAGTAAAAGATTGTTCGTCATCATCAACAACATAAGTGGGATGATCAGCAACACTAGTATAATAAAATGATTAATATTAAAAACTACTCGGACCATACTGGGATTATCTCCAAGAAGAGCAGTAAATGGCTGCCAAAGACCACGGGAGTTCTCAGCTCTGCCTTGAACAGCTCTAAGCTTAGAAGCAGCAACCATCTTCATAGCCTTTGTGATCTTTTGGATGTTCTTCACACTCTTCATCCGGTTACGAACTGCATAGAGTATACAATAATTAAAACGATTCATGGATTTTAGAAGTAGAACATAACACACTCGTAACTTAGCTAAAAACAATCTCCAATGATCGATCAGCTGAGAGACTTACCCACTTGCGTTGAGATGGATCGAACTCCAAGAGGTCCTTCCTCCCTACAAAACAACAAATGCAGGTTAGTCCTCCTCAACCATCATTATCATGAGCACGCAAAAGTAAACTGTATAAATGAAACGCCCACAAGCAAACAACTTTAATTGTGGGTGGAAGAAGAATAAAAATCTGACAGGCTTAGAATATCATTATCACAATGTTTCTCCTACAAGGAGGAAAACTGAAGTCATACTACGACCGGAACACGAGATGAGCTTTGCTCCAAACATAACAACACACACATCTCATTTGGTAGCAGCTCCATAAACAAAGTCAATAATTCGATTATTCCTCGAGATTTGAAAAACTCAAGGGTGAAAATGCTAACCCTAATGATCATACACCAAAGAGCCAATCAAACGTAGCGATTTTGGGATTCTAAATCGTGTCAATAGAAGAAACAAAGAAACGTTGGGAGCGTACACGAGAGGATAAGAAGGAAAGGAGAAAGAGATCTTACTGGTCAGAGGAGAGAGGAGATCGGATGGGAGCAATTGGGCGAGCGGCGATTGAAGGGAGGAGACGCCTCCCTTCGCGACGGAAAACAGCCATTGCCATTGTTCGAAGATTGGTGATAAACGAAGAAACCCTAGCTCAGATCGAGGTCTTCTTCTTCTTCTTCTTCTTCTCGATTCGAGATAAATGACTGCTATGGCGCAATCAAGGGCTTTGTTTTACAGTACAACAACACACACACTTTTCATACGACGTCGTGTTCACTACCAAAGTTTCTCCTGAATTTAACATGGGCTCAACAGAAGCTAGTACTCACACGTCTTCAGCCCATTTTATATGTACTAATATTAGGCCCAATGTTTTATCTCGTAAGCCTTCATCTCCTCAATTTGCCACGTCATCACTTGTTTCTTTTTTAAAAAAAATTGGCACATACTCTTCTGTCTTCTCTATCCAATAATCTGCAGACAAAATAATGCAAGTTAGTTATGTACTTCTGTCAACGTAACAAACTTTTAAATGTGATACCAGAAAATTCTCCAAGATAAATACTTGTCGTTTCATTATATAAATTATCTTTACTTATAAGCGAAAAAAGATTGATAAATACATTCTTCAAAAAGTATCATTTCATATAAGTATAAATAAATCATTTAAAAATAAATCATTTAAAAAACAGAATACAAATTATTTGGTACACAATATCTCTTATATATTCATTAAAAACATTACAATATTTGAGGTATACACGTATCATCCCTATGATAATATTAAAAATCTTAGAAAAATATGTTGGTTCATCTAAACATATACTATATTTTTCATTAAATTACCTATTAAATTGATTAGTAAAATACATAAAATATTTTTTTTTTTTTTTTTAAATAAGAGCTACAAAATTATCTAATATAATTAACATATTTATGATAATTAATTATTATGAATAATAAAGATTTGATAATAATTTTTATACTTTTCATCATTTTTAATTTTATATTATTATACAAAATAAACAAACACATTAACCATATTAAAAATGTTAGATTTTTATATGTTATGTTTTGAATTTTTCAAATGACTATAAATTACTAAAATTATTGAAAGTCACATTTTAAAAAATTTGTGATAAATAGTTTAACTTTTTGTTATAGCAAGATATATATAATTATAAAATCATATGAATATGAAATCTCATTTAATATATATTAAAATTATATATATATATATATTTAATATCATTTAAATTAAACTATATATCATATAAAATGTATAAATATGTTAATTTTGAAATTTGCATTGAAAAAGTAGTGAGACCTTAATATTTTAATTTTGAAATGTGCATTGAATTTTTTACAAGGATTCTAAATTACTTAAACTATTAAAAACTCATATTGAAAATTTTATGATTTATGGTTTAGTTTTTTGTTACAGCAAATGTTAAAGAAATCATATAAGTAGAAAGCCTCGATTAATAAATTGGCATATTAAAAATATACTATATATCTATATCAATATCATTTAAATTTAATTATATAATATAAAAATAATTATTTTTATTTATTTAACAATAAATATATTATAAATAAACAAAAATGATTATTTTAATTATATACATCTAATCTATTAAAAGGGGAGTACAAATATAAATTACCCCTTAGTTTTTCAACTTATTTACAAGGGCATGCCACTGAAGTTATTTATTAACCTACTTGTTAGGATTTTTTTGTCTTTTCAAGATTAATTAATGCATTTCCTTAAATTAAAGTACAAAAAATTATGTACCATTTGTTTAAGTAAAACTTCCTATAATCATGCTAAACAATAAATTATACTTAATCAATGCCAAAATATAATAAAATATTCATAAAAACGGGTTGATTATTTTTATTGATATATTAGCTATGTCCAAAAACACAATAAAGTTATAAAGATACATAATATAAAACACGAAATTATAAATAATATATTGAATTATTTGATTGTATAAATTAAATACAGCCATAGAAAACAATTTTAATTTACATTAAAATTTTGATCAATAAAAATATATTTGCACAAATACACGGATCTGTATTTTAAAAATATAAATGATACAATTGACGGATAAAAAAGTTATTATAAATTATAAAATTATTGTGTTTAGAAAATATATTAAATAATTTTTTAATATAGATAATTTTTTAAATTTTATATTATCATTTATATAAAATAAATAATTTTATTTTAAAATAAAAACGAATATCTGCGCGGGTGCGCGGGTCAAGCTCTAGTAATTTTTATTTAACTATTTTAATTATGTGCAAAGCGCGGATTTTAACCTAGTTTAATAAATATAAAAACAGCAAAAATACATATTTTGAAGTGTGAACGTGCATTTGCATAATTCAAACTGATCAAAATCCACCTTTTAAAAAGGTCAACTGTTTATGCCCAAAAAAGGTCAACTGTTACCTTGACAGCCAATATGATGTCTACACAAAATAAAAGAGAGAACCTGAACTAATACATTTGTAATTATTGCTCAAGATCAATACTATACAATGCGATGGCGGCTTTAAAGAACATATATATATATATCACGTCTATCATTTCATCAACTTTTTCAAGCACAAACACCATGTCGCAACCGCGTCTACATTCGTGCTTTCTCTCTATATTCTTACTATTCGCTTCACATGTCTTAATGATGAATGCTCGTGTTTGTCGTCCTGACCAGATCCAAGCTCTAATGCAATTCAAGAACGAGTTTGAATCCAACGGCTGCAACCCCAGTGACTATCTCAAGGGTGTCAGGTGCGATAACGCCACTGGTGCAGTCACAAAGCTACAACTCCCAAGTGGTTGCTTCACTGGAATTCTCAAACCAAACAGTAGCCTCTTTGGATTTAACCATCTTCGTTACCTCAATCTCTCTCACAACAACTTCACTTCTTCTTCACTTCCTTCTGAGTTCAGCTATCTCAACAAACTAGAGGTTTTGTCTCTTTCTTTTAATGGCTTCATTGGTCAAGTTCCTTCCTCTATTACTAACCTAATCCATCTTACCCATTTAAACATTTCCCATAACGAGCTCACTGGTAGTTTCCCACATGTGAGGAATCTAACAAAGCTCTTGTTTCTAGACCTTTCTTACAATCAATTCTCAGGAACCATACCTTCTAATATACTAGTCACTATGCCTTTCTTGACTCATCTTGATTTGAAAAAGAATAGTCTCACCGGTACAATAGAGGTTCCAAATTCTCCTTCTTTATCTAGACTAGTGTTTTTATCCCTTGGTCAAAACCAATTTAAAGGGCAAATCCTTAAGCCTATCTCAAAGCTCATCAACCTCAACCATCTTGACGTCTCTTCCCTAAACACAACCTACCCAATTGACTTAAGCATCTTCTCTCCACTCAAATCTTTATTGGTGCTTTATCTTTCTAAAAATAGGTTATTACCAGCCAGTCTAAATTCTTCAGATATCTCATTTCACTTAGAAAGCTTGGTGATGCGAGGATGTGACATTATCGAGTTCCCAAACATCTTAAAGACCCTTCAAAACTTGCACTTTTTAGACCTTTCCAGCAACAAAATCAAAGGAAAAGTCCCTGAGTGGCTGTGGAAGCTTCCTCGTCTTAGCATAGTGAATCTTGTTAACAACTTTTTTACCGGTTTGGAAGGTTCGTCAGAGATTTTAGTTAACTCATCAGTGCAGTTACTAGATATTGCATACAACTCCATGACAGGGTCATTTCCTATTCCACCACCTAATATCATCTACCTCTCAGCGTGGAACAATAGTTTCACAGGGAACATACCTCTCCAGATTTGCAACAGAAGCTCTCTCGTTGTTTTTGATCTTTCCTACAACAAATTCACCGGTCCATTACCTCAATGTTTGAGTAAGTTAAAGATAGTGAATCTCAGGAAGAACAGCTTGGAAGGGAGTATACCTGATGAGTTCTATAGAGGCGCTTTGACACAGACGCTTGACCTTGGCTACAATAAACTAAATGGGAAGCTTCCAAGATCGCTTTTAAACTGCTCATTTCTGAAGTTTCTAAGTGTTGATAACAACAGAATTGAAGACATGTTTCCTTTCTGGCTCAAGGCTCTACCAAACTTGCAAGTCTTCACTCTCCGTTCAAACAGATTCTTTGGCCAGCTCTCCCCTCCTGATCAAGCCCCTCTTGCGTTTCCCGAGCTGCGTATACTTGAATTATCAGATAACAGATTTACAGGAAGCTTGTCACCAAGTTACTTTGTTAACTGGAAAGCATCTTTATTCAAGGAAGATGAAGATGGGCGTATTTATATGGGAGACTACAAGCATGCTTACTTTGGCTATGAAGATACTCTGGATTTGCAATACAAAGGTCTATTCATGGAGCAAGGGAAGGTTCTTAGTTCTTACAGCACCATTGATTTCTCTGGAAACAATCTTGAAGGACAGATCCCTGAGTCCATTGGTCTCTTGAAGGCACTGATTGCACTCAACTTATCAAACAATGCTTTCACAGGCCACATTCCTCTGTCTTTGGCAAATGTTACTGAGCTGGAGTCACTAGACCTGTCAAGAAACCAACTCTCTGGGACTATTCCTAAAGAACTCGGGAGGCTCTCGTTTTTGTCGTACGTAAGTATGGCTCATAACCAGCTTCAAGGTGAAATTCCACAAGGACCACAGTTTAGTGGGCAAGCTGAATCATCATTTGAAGGGAATGCAGGTCTCTGTGGTCTTCCTCTCCCAAAAAGTTGCTTTGCGCCGCCAACACAACAACCTAAGGAAGAAGACGAAGAAGAAGAAGAGGAAGGAGTGTTAAACTGGAAAGGAGTGGTTATAGGGTATGGTCCTGGCTTGTTGTTTGGATTGTTAATAGCTCATGTTATTTATTCATACAAGCCGAAGTGATATGTCAAAGATATATAGTTGGTCCGGATAAGTGCAATCAAGTAAATCCAGTTAGATTGTTTATGTCTCTGGATTCAAGATGGGACAGTTTCAATAATAGTGACAGTAATAAGAATGCAGAACCAGAAACTGATACGTAAATATAGTATGTGTTGGAGGCAGTCTTACCTTATGTTGATATGTTGTCACCTGATGTAAGAAAGAGGTCTTAATTGAGATCTCTCTTTTGGCAGATGAATGTCTTGGTAGATTGTTGAGAAACAGACTTTTGTTATACAGCTTTGGTTCTTATATAGATTCTTAAACTTACTTCGAGCTGAGTTTTTTCAGGACATTGTCTTTCATCTTCTTGTTAAGACAAACATGATCAAGTGAACATAAGAGAGTCTGAGACAAAATAACATTATACAGGTCTCAAACATTAATGGAAGCCCTCTTTTGAGTGAAAATGGTAGCTCAGCTGATACAAATAAGTTTAATGTGAATAAACAAACTTGTAGCAAAAGAGGACTTCCCAAATATAACAACCTTCTTCACAATATAAAACTAATTTTCTGAGATAAACAGTGAAATACTGTATGCACATGAAAACCCTCTCAGTTATTTTCTCTCAATTATAAATGAGACTAATGCTAACAGAATCTTGGTCAAAAATTTCGGTATAACGAAATGTCAAGTTGCGTTGGGATAAGCACAATGTGATATATTGTGTTGTAACATAGAAAGAAACATAGCAATATTCACTGCTTTGTCTTTTCTTTTCTTTTTGTTTTGCTTTGTCTCATATGAATTCTTCTGTCTTCGGTTTGCCACGTGGCCACTTCTTGAAAATTTGAGTTTGACGGTATTTTCCAATCCACAAAAAGTTTAATGCCAGTTGCAGTTTTTCTTTAGTGCTTTCAGTTTGATCTCCAAAAGGGTGACACAGTTGAGTTTGAGGTGAAACCACACAGAGAGGAAAACTTTACATAAAACCAAAAGGGATAAAAAAAAAAGAGAAAGATCATCCAGCAAAGACATAATGACGGTTATGTAAATATCTGCATTCAAAACTGAGACGTCACCTGAAATAATGATAGTAAGTACTAAGCACCTTTAGGTTGATGTGCCTTCTAACGCAAGTAAATATCGAAGTCATTGGGGTTCTTCGTGAGCTATGTAGGATTGGTATCTATAATCAATGGTCACTTGTGACACTTACCGCAATAGCTTCAGCAGCTCTATTCCATCTCAAGAAAACATAATCAAAACTCCAGAAATCAAAATAGTTGAGCAGATTAAAAATTTCTTGTTTTCTTTGAGGAATCAAATAGGTAAGCGATAGTGAGTGTGAGGTCAATTATGCTATCTGCACGGTAAGTGGGATCAATTAGTGCGAGTTGCTTATGTAACGTAATGTGAATATGTGCGTTGTCCTATTCACGCTGATTATTCTGGTTACGTTAGTGTGAATCCTTTAAGTCTAATGAATGTCGAATGTTAGGTGGGCACGCAATCTTATGTCTAGACAGAGTCACTGAGATGTCCACGTGGAATGTACTTTCATCAAGCTTGTGACTCGTAGACATACCACGTGGGTTTTAGACCCCACACATTTATTAGTATGAATTGTTTTTAGTTATCTGTTAAACCGATGGCGACACACAAAGAACATACTATAAGAGATCGTTTACATGTCTTTATTTGATTTAATCATTTCCTCAAAACTCTTTCAATCACCAACATGATGCGGCAATCGCGTCTGGGTTTACGTTTTCTCTCTTTACTCTTGTTCACTTCAAGCTTCTTGATGATCCATGCTCTTCTTACTTGTCGTCCCGACCAGATCCAAGCTCTAATGAAATTCAAGAACGAGTTTGAATCCCCCGGTTGCAACCGCAGTGACTATCTAAACGGAGTCCAGTGCGATAACGAGACTGGTGCGGTCACAAAGCTACAGCTCCCAACTGGTTGCTTCACTGGGATTCTTAAACCCAACAGTAGTCTCTTCGAGTTGCATCATCTTCGTTACCTTAACCTCTCTCATAACAACTTCACTTCCTCTTCACTACCTTTTGAATTCAGCAATCTCCACAGATTAGAGGTCTTGTCTCTTTCCTCTAGTAGCTTCACTGGTCAAATCCCTTCCTCATTTAGTAAGTTAATATCTCTTACCCATTTAAACCTTTCACACAACGAGCTCACTGGTAGTTTCCCACTTTTGAAAACTCTCACCAACCTCTCGGTTCTAGACCTTTCTGATAATCAATTCTCAGGAGCCATACCTTATGATATACTTCTCACTATGCCCTTCTTGTCTCATCTTAATTTGAGAAAGAATCATCTCAATGGTCCTATTGAAGTTTCCAACTCTTCTTCTTCTTCATCTAGGCTAGTGTATTTGTCCCTTGGGGAAAACCAATTTGAAGGACAGATCCTAAAGCCCATCTCAAAGCTCATCAACCTAGAGTACCTCGAGCTTTCTTCCCTAATCATCAGTTATCCAGTGGACTTGAGCATCTTCTCCCCTCTCAAAGCTTTGTTGATCCTTGATATTTCTAAAAATAGGTTGTTACCAGCCGGTTTAAGTTCAGGTTCAGACATCCCATTGAGTTTAGAGAGTTTGGTTTTGTCAGGATGTGACATTCTTGAGTTCCCAAACATGTTAAAGACCCTTAAAAACTTGCATCATCTAGACATTTCCAACAATAGAATCAAACGGAAAGTGCCTGAGTGGCTCTGGAAGTTTCCTCGTCTTAGCATAGTGAGTCTTGTTAACAATTCTTTCACTGGGTTAGAAGGTTCTTCTGAAGTTTTACTTAACTCATCAGTGCAGTTACTAGATATTGCATATAACTCCATTACAGGAGACTTTCCTATTCCACCACCTAATATCATCTACTTGTCAGCGTGGAACAATAGTTTCACAGGGAACATACCTCTCCAGATTTGCAACAGAAGCTCTCTCAGAGTTCTTGATCTATCCTACAACAACTTCACCGGTCCAATACCTCAATGTTTGAGTAACTTAAAGATCGTGAATCTCAGAAAGAACAGCTTGGAAGGAAGTATACCTGATGAGTTCTATAGAGGCGCTTTGACACAGACGCTTGACGTTGGCTACAATAAACTAAATGGGAAGCTTCCAAGATCGCTTCTAAATTGCTCCTTTCTGAAGTTTCTAAGTGTTGATAACAACAAAATTGAAGACATGTTTCCTTTCTGGCTAAAGGCTCTACCAAACTTGCAAGTCTTTACTCTCCGCTCAAACAGATTCTTTGGACAGCTCTCCCCTCCTGATCAAGCCCCTCTTGCGTTTCCCGAGCTGCGTATACTTGAGTTATCGGATAATAGATTTACAGGAAGCCTGCCACCAAGTTTGTTTGTCGACTGGAAAGCATCATCACTGATCAAGAGAAATGAAAATGGGCGTATTTATATGGGAGACTACAAGAATGCTTATTATAGCTATGTAGATACTTTGGATTTGCAATACAAAGGTCTATTCATGGAACAGGGGAATGTTCTTACTTCTTACAGCACCATTGATTTCTCTGGAAACAAACTTGAAGGACAGATTCCTGAGTCCATTGGTCTTCTGAAAGCATTGATTGCGCTTAACTTATCGAACAACGCCTTCACGGGTCATATTCCTCTGTCTTTGGCAAATGTTTCGGAGCTCGAGTCACTGGACCTTTCAAGAAATCAGTTATCAGGGAGTATTCCTAGAGAACTTGGGAGCCTCTCGTTTCTGTCATATGTAAGTGTGGCTAATAACAAACTCACAGGTGAAATACCACAAGGACCACAGTTCAGTGGGCAATCTGAGACATCATTTGAAGGCAATAGTGGTTTGTGTGGTCTTCCTCTACAAGGAAATTGTTTTGCACCACCTTCACAGCTACGTAAGGAAGAAGATGAAGAAGAAGAGGAAGGAGTGCTAAACTGGAAAGCAGTGGTTATAGGATATGGTCCTGGATTGTTGTTTGGATTGTTAATAGCTCATGTTATTGCTTCATACAAGCCAAAGTGGTATGTTAAGATAGTTGGTCCGTATAAGCACAAGGAAGTGGAACCAGTAAGCTTGTTTATGTCACTAGATTCAAGATGGGACAGTTTTAATAATAAGAATAATATAGAAAGTAATATGTAAATATAGTATGTTGATAATTTGTTAGGGATGTAAGAAAGAGGTCTTACCAGTTTCTGTAACCTTTGTTCTCTTGAATGTATCCTCTCGGTTGGCTGATGATGTTATGAAAAGGCTTATTAATTATATACTGTTTCTATGGTTTTTAAAATCATTTGAGCTAAGTTTCTTACGGAAGGCGTCGTATTTTAGCTTCTTGTTTTTAAGAAAATGGATCAAGTGAAAATAAGAGAGTCAAGAGACTGTAAGATTATTAGACTATAACCTCAGACTAAATTATATTTAAGTGTAAATGTTACAACTAAGCACTGATTTGAATCAGTTCAGCAAATCTTACATGATAATAATCGGGAGTTACTAAACATAGAAATCTGCTCCACAGTTTGGAACTGATCTTCTCAAGTATTAAATACTTTCGATTATAACTGAAACCAGTCTTTCACAAAACAAACTCTAGTCTCATGAAACAAACATACAAACAAACGTCTTGTTGAGAGACTGAGAAAATACTAATTTATTCACAACTCAAACATTCTTTACTATTCTGTGTCAGGATTATCAACCAACGTTGTCAGTTAGTTAGTAGTTATAGATATCTCAATTTATCCGGCTACGTGTTGATAACTTGATGTATATATCTCTATGGTTTTCATGTGTAGCTGAACAGAGAAGCAGTGAAAATAATTAAAGCAATTGCCAATTATTTGGACCATAGAAGAATGTGTAAAATTGGAAAAAGACAAGAAACAATGAAAACTTTCTCATGCATTGACTTTATTGTCTCTCAGTTACAACTAAAAACAAGTTTACACTTCAATCTTCAGTTTCGTCATGTTTTCGCATAAAAGAATACACTTCAACTGAACAACACAGAGAGAGATTGCAAAAAAAACAAAAAAAAATTACTACTCACAACATTCCTTACTTTTTTGAGTAATGAAATATTTAAACGGGAGACAACATTAGTGTAATCTATCGAAGAATAATAAACAATCAACGACTTGAAGTCGACTAGTTTCTTCTTTTGCAGATTCTCTGTGTGACACTACTTAGCCTTGAGTTTTAAGAGCATCTCTCTCTCTGTTGTTGATCTCTTATGCTCTGCCTCCAATGTTGAAGAAGTGTTTTTGCAGAGTTGCAGATTTTTCTGTCTTTGTGTTTTGTTAGATAGGAAAGCTTGTCCATGATCCGCTTCGTTTCCGGAGCTGTTGAGCTGATGGGGAAGTCGATGAGCAAAGAGAGTGTGTCTACGCAGATCGATGTCTCTTTTGTAGACAAGAGAATCCCCTTTGCACTTGCCACATCTGCAGATTTCTTGGCTATTTCAAACAGTTCCAACATCTCTCTTGAGTTCTTCTTCACGGCTGCAACAGACTTCTGCTTCTTAATCTCTACCGCTTCATGAGACAACGATCTAGGGTTTTCAGGTAGAGCAGGTTGCTTCTGTTTCTTCTGTATAGGCTTCTTCACTGCCAAAGACTTGTGATCAGTACCAGCCTTGTTCAGATTCTCTTGTTTCTTGTCGCACACTTCATGAACCCTCCTAGATCTCTGATCTTCTGTCCTTTTCTCAGACTCTGCCGTGATGCCACGCCCACGAGTGGTCAGAGTTGTCTTAACAAGATCTGCGGCAGGTGTCTTCTTAACAAGCTTCGTAGAAGGGTCTCTGGAATAAAGAGTTCTCATCCAAGAGAGGAACAATGCTTTAGCTTCCACACTAACTTTAGGGTTTTTGTGATCTCTCAGACTCGCCAAAGGAGATATCTCTCTAGACACGAGGAGAAGATCCTTTGAGGAGAAACTCAATTTCTTCAAGTAACAAAGGATATCAAAACATCGATCAACACCATCGATGGTCTGTGAATCAGCGGCTTTGATTGCTATGGAACACAAACGATGAAGATCAGACATCTCCTCCGTTGCAGTTGCAACCTTCCTCATCTTCTTCATCACGTGCTTCTCCATTGATCTTTCTTAGAGAATAATGAAAGAGAATAACTAGCTTATTAGGGTTTTCACTCTCGATTTTAGAAATCAACAATAGAGATATGGAAAGAAAGAGAGAGAGAGTCAAAGATAGTTTATATAGAGAGACTCCAACAAAAAAAAAAGGAAATTACTGAAGCTTCCGTCAGTCCCAAGCAATTACACTTTTGTTTTCATCTAATAAAGTAGTCTTACGTAGACAGTAAACTTACAAACGACGCCGTTAGATTTGAGACGGTTATTACAGTATTTCCTTTTTTTTTTACTTTGCTCCCGAGGGTAATTAATGCGTCAGATGCGATATTTCAACGTTAACAAAATTGCGATCAGATGTGCAGTGATCAAACAACAACAAACGATCTTGTTATTATCTTTGTTAACTTGTGTTTTTTAAGTTACAGCTGTCTGTTTTTTTTTTTTTTTGCAGTTAACCGAAAATTTTGAAATGTTCTGTAAAGATAACTGAGTTTTTCTTTCCTTTTGGTAGGAGTTCGAATAATTAATTTTCTTTACTTTATTTATTTAAATTATTTATTTTCAGCTATTAGTTTGTTATTATTATTTAAATAAGAGATTTAAGAACTGTCTCTTAACTTTTTTTAGTTAAAGTTAAGAAACGATTATTATATTACACTAAGAACCCCATCCTAAGAACCCGCCAATAAACATGACCTTAGTTAGTTATTGACTGTTTATCCTGTCTTTGTCAAAAAGTTTATCATGAGGTAATGTTGTAATTTTGTGATGCAGTTTCCATGTATCTTAAAGGACTGTATACAAAACAAATTTCAGCTAAGCATTACCATTGTGGTTGTGAGTACACTTACCACATGTAGAAGATGACGAAGGTTGCAACTATAAGGAGACAAAACTAACCCCCTAATTAAACAAAAAACATAACTTAACATAATTTACTGAACTTTAAAATAGTAATTATATTTTTCTTATTAAGTTTTCTTGTAAAAAAAAGGAAAATAACCCTAAAATCTTAGTTGTGTCGTCTTCTTCGTTAATTCCATTTCTTTATGAGAAAAACGGAAGGCCAATGAAGACGAACTTGTGGCGCTTTACGGCCTCTCTCCGTCCCTCTCCGGTATTCTCTCTAGCTATCGAATCTCGCAGCAACTTTTCTTTTGTATATCATTTGGGTCTCTTCTCTCGATTAGTTCAATTTCCTTTTACATAAGTCATTTCCGAAAGATTCTTCTGTCTACTGTCGGATTTCTATTAAGGTAAGTGTTTACCACATGTTAATATGAACCATTTGATTTAATGGTTAAAAGATAAGAAAGAAGAAGAAGAAAAGAAGAAGATCGTTGGAACAAAAAACAGATGAATTCAACTACATTCCATGAAACTTTATGTTAAGAACAAGATCAATTTGAATAAAATTAGTTAATTTTGTTTCCTAGATTTTTTCAAATTTAAAATCTAAAATAACTAAAAATATAAAATGCATATTCTAAACAAGATAGAACACAAACATAAGGTTATAATATATATAACCGTTTTAGAACATATGATAAAGGTAAGAACTGAATATTCTATCTACGATATACAATAAATTAAAGGATAGAATATATGTAAATGTTTTCTAAATTATTCGACAATGAAATAGAAAACCTAAAATATATATTATATGTTAAAAATAACAATGTTTGTTGATTAGAACTCAGACATACATATTTTATATTTAGATAGATCACAAGTAAAAGCTTACAATGTAAATATTAAATTTTATAATAAAATATTAAAGACAAGTTAGAATGTGTTTTGTGTCCTTGTAAAAAAAATTATAAAAAGATAAAAAGAACAAAACATTTTTATTATGGCATATTTTTCTAATTTTCCCCTTTTAATTATATCTTCGTACATATTTCTAAATTCCAACATTCTTCTTTGTATATATGAATGGAATAACTATTTTTGTGTTTATTAATTTGTGTTTCTTATTTTGAAATGAGAAATGAAAATATATTTTTGGAATCTTTCATATATAAAACGGATTCATTTAATAGTTTCATAGGCTATCACATAAGCAAATTAGTTCAACCAATCAAATTGCTAAAAATAACATATAAAGTCCTGATCATAAATATCTAAAGGTATCCAAAGATTCAAAATGAACAACCTAAATAAATATCCAAAACCCAAATGAATAATTAAAATATTCAGTGTCATGTATATTTTGGTATTTGATTTCATATTAATCAAATTTATATGTTTTATATTATTGTTTTTTAGATTTTAGATTCTTAGATATTTTTGAATACTTAATGAGTACTTTAAAGTAAATATACTTGAAAAAATCCGAAAAAACTGAGAAACTAAAAAATCAGATACAAAGACCTAATCCAAACCTGACACAAGTGGATCCAAACAGAATCCGATTCTTAATTTAGAAATATTCGATATTGGAAATCTGAACCGAATTAACACTAACACTAACACTACAGAAATTTGACCAAGTGTTCTTCAATCAATAAACAACAAATTAATACCCTTGAATTTTTAAAGCCATCCACTATTAAAAGTAATTGATAGGCGAATTTAATGAAAAGATGTAATTTTATGAGACATTACACAAAAATAATAACATTGTTTTCCTTATCCTATGTTGATTTTTCCAAGCAAGTGTTTGTTTTCCTCTTGACATGGATGATTGAAGATGGGAGAATCTATATGAAGACTACAACAAAGCTTATTACGTCACCAACTTTGAAATTTGATTAATGTATTTCCTCCAATCTAATCAAAATTATTGCCCTTGAATTTATTTTTGTTCCAAGAATGGACCAAGTCTTCTGTAAAGCAGATTAATGCCATTTCCCTCATTGTTACGCTACTGGGTGTGAACGTGTTTGTGAATCAAACACGAATTATACGTTAGATATTAATTTCACTTCTTTGATCTGGTTGGATCGTAGACATAATTTTCTCCAATCCATTCCCCACTAACAAGACTTTAGTAGGCTCCAAGTCTTTGCTGATCAATGATATATAGACTCATCTTCTTTCTCTCTTGTTCAACAAATCAGTATATTCTTCTTGAGTTTTCATGATAACAATGTCATATCTGTGTTTACACTTTCTCTTGTTACTCTTACTTTCAAGCGTCTTTATTATAAATGGTGGACTTGCTGGTTGTAGTCACCACCAGATTCAATCACTTGTTCAATTCAAGAACGAGTTTGATTCTCGTAGCTGCAACCGCAGTGAGTACTTTAAAGGAGTCCAGTGCGATAACACGACAGGTGCAGTCACCTCGTTACATATCCCAAGCGGTTGTCTCACTGGAAGCCTCAAGCCAAATAGTAGTCTCTTTGGATTTAATCATCTTCGTTCCCTTAATCTCTCTCACAACAACTTCACATCTTCATCACTTCCTTCTGAATTCAGTAATCTCAACAAATTAGAGGTTTTGTCTCTTTCCTCTAATGGCTTCACTGGTAAAGTTCCTTCCTCTATTAGTAACCTAAGCCTGCTTTCCTCTTTAGATATTTCCCAAAACGAGCTCACCGGTAGTTTTCCACTTGTACATAGTGTGACACCCCCGATCGTAGATGACCGGAAATGACACGGTCGATGCTCCCTGAAAGCTGACCCGAGGTTCTCGAATACTTCCGAGTTCCTTGGACTAGCAATCTGAGAACATCGACGCACCTATCGGATATCACTTAAGGCTTTTCAACCCGACCAAGCAATCCCGGACAAGGACTAATATCATATGGAACCCGTACTTTATAAAATCTTTATTCATTCAAAATCATCTTACAAAAATGTTATAGGTCGACCTTAAAGTTATCATAAAACAAGCTTATACATAAGCTATATACAAAACGTCTTTGCAAGGATAATAAATCTACCGCTGGCTAATGATGTTCCTTCCCGTCCTAGAGTAAGGTCTCCCGCCTACCGGTAACCTGCATCACAAATGAGTCATGAGTAACTAGTTTACTCAGTGAGTNAAATATAAAATGCATATTCTAAACAAGATAGAACACAAACATAAGGTTATAATATAAATTATAACCGTTTTAGAACATATGATAAAGGTAAGAACTGAATATTCTATCTACGATATACAATAAATTAAAGGATAGAATATATGTAAACGTTTTCTAAATTATTCGACAATGAAATAGAAAACCTAAAATATATATTATATGTTAAAAATAACAATGTTTGTTGATTAGAACTCAGACATACATATTTTATATTTAGATAGATCACAAGTAAAAGCTTACAATGTAAATATTAAATTTTATAATAAAATATTAAAGACAAGTTAGAATGTGTTTTGTGTCCTTGTAAAAAGAATTATAAAAAGATAAAAAGAACAAAACATTTTTATTATGGCATATTTTTCTAATTTTCCCCTTTTAATTATATCTTCGTACATATTTCTAAATTCCAACATTCTTCTTTGTATATATGAATGGAATAACTATTTTTGTGTTTATTAATTTGTGTTTCTTATTTTGAAATGAGAAATGAAAATATATTTTTGGAATCTTTCATATATAAAACGGATTCATTTAATAGTTTCATAGGCTATCACATAAGCAAATTAGTTCAACCAATCAAATTGCTAAAAATAACATATAAAGTCCTGATCATAAATATCTAAAGGTATCCAAAGATTCAAAATGAACAACCTAAATAAATATCCAAAACCCAAATGAATAATTAAAATATTCAGTGTCATGTATATTTTGGTATTTGATTTCATATTAATCAAATTTATATGTTTTATATTATTGTTTTTTAGATTTTAGATTCTTAGATATTTTTGAATACTTAATGAGTACTTTAAAGTAAATATACTTGAAAAAATCCGAAAAAACTGAGAAACTAAAAAATCAGATACAAAGACCTAATCCAAACCTGACACAAGTGGATCCAAACAGAATCCGATTCTTAATTTAGAAATATTCGATATTGGAAATCTGAACCGAATTAACACTAACACTAACACTACAGAAATTTGACCAAGTGTTCTTCAATCAATAAACAACAAATTAATACCCTTGAATTTTTAAAGCCATCCACTATTAAAAGTAATTGATAGGCGAATTTAATGAAAAGATGTAATTTTATGAGACATTACACAAAAATAATAACATTGTTTTCCTTATCCTATGTTGATTTTTCCAAGCAAGTGTTTGTTTTCCTCTTGACATGGATGATTGAAGATGGGAGAATCTATATGAAGACTACAACAAAGCTTATTACGTCACCAACTTTGAAATTTGATTAATGTATTTCCTCCAATCTAATCAAAATTATTGCCCTTGAATTTATTTTTGTTCCAAGAATGGACCAAGTCTTCTGTAAAGCAGATTAATGCCATTTCCCTCATTGTTACGCTACTGGGTGTGAACGTGTTTGTGAATCAAACACGAATTATACGTTAGATATTAATTTCACTTCTTTGATCTGGTTGGATCGTAGACATAATTTTCTCCAATCCATTCCCCACTAACAAGACTTTAGTAGGCTCCAAGTCTTTGCTGATCAATGATATATAGACTCATCTTCTTTCTCTCTTGTTCAACAAATCAGTATATTCTTCTTGAGTTTTCATGATAACAATGTCATATCTGTGTTTACACTTTCTCTTGTTACTCTTACTTTCAAGCGTCTTTATTATAAATGGTGGACTTGCTGGTTGTAGTCACCACCAGATTCAATCACTTGTTCAATTCAAGAACGAGTTTGATTCTCGTAGCTGCAACCGCAGTGAGTACTTTAAAGGAGTCCAGTGCGATAACACGACAGGTGCAGTCACCTCGTTACATATCCCAAGCGGTTGTCTCACTGGAAGCCTCAAGCCAAATAGTAGTCTCTTTGGATTTAATCATCTTCGTTCCCTTAATCTCTCTCACAACAACTTCACATCTTCATCACTTCCTTCTGAATTCAGTAATCTCAACAAATTAGAGGTTTTGTCTCTTTCCTCTAATGGCTTCACTGGTAAAGTTCCTTCCTCTATTAGTAACCTAAGCCTGCTTTCCTCTTTAGATATTTCCCAAAACGAGCTCACCGGTAGTTTTCCACTTGTACATAGTCTCCCCAAGCTTTCTGTTTTAAACATTTCCTATAATCACCTCTCTGGAAACATCCCGTCTTCTCTACTCATGATGCCTCTCTTGTCAATAGTTGATTTGACTGAGAACCATCTCACCGGTTCTATTGACATTCCAAACTCTTCCTTTTCATCTAAGCTAGAGAGCCTACGCCTTGGACATAACGAATTTGACGCACAAATCCTTGAGCCTATCTCAAAGTATACTAACCTCAAAGATCTTGATCTTTTTTACCTAAAAATAAGCTACCCAATTGACATAAGGCTCTTCTCCTCTCTCAAGTTATTGACAAATCTCCGTTTATCCGGAAACCAGTTATCACCTGCCAGTTTAAGCTCACGTTCAAACATCCCACTGAACTTGGAGAACCTGGCCTTGTCGGGCTGTGGAATCAGTCAGTTCCCAAACGTCTTGAAGAGCCTTCAATCCTTGGAGCTTTTAGACATTTCCAACAATCAGATCAAAGGGGAAGTCCCTGAGTGGTTATGGAACCTTCCTCGTCTGCGAACAGTCAGTCTTGCTAATAATTATTTGACAAGTTTTGAAGGTAGGGGAGACGTTTTAGAGAATTCATCGGTGAGGATATTAGATTTGGCTTTAAACCATTTTACTGGACCATTACCTAAACCACCACTCGCTATCAACCTTTTATCTGCTTGGAACAATACTTTCACAGGAAACATACCTTTTGCAATATGCAACCGAAACTCTCTTACTGTTCTTGATCTATCCTACAACAACTTAACCGGTACAATTCCTCGATGTTTGAGTAACTTCCGAGACTCTCTCATTGTAGTGAATCTCCGGAAGAACAACTTGGAAGGAAGTCTTCCAGATATGTTCCATGATGGTGCCTCTCTGCGGACACTTGATGTTGGCTATAATCGACTAACCGGAAAGCTTCCAAGATCTCTTATGAACTGCTCCTCGCTCAAGTTTGTAAGTTTGGATCACAACAAGATTAAAGACACATTTCCTTTCTGGCTCAAGGCTTTGCCTGATTTGCAAGCCCTTACCCTCCGTTCAAACAAGTTCTACGGTCCTATATCGACTCCTGATAAAGGTCCTCTCGCGTTTCCCAAGCTGCGCATACTTGAAATCTCAGATAACAACTTTACCGGAAGTTTGCCACCAAATTTCTTTGTTAACTGGAAGGCATCATCACTCCAAATGGATGAAGGTGGGAGAATCTATATGGGAGACTACAACAATCCTTACTATAGCTACGAAGATACATTAGATTTGCAATACAAAGGTTTATTCATGGAGCAAGGAAAGGTCCTTACTTCCTATGCGACCATCGATTTTTCTAGGAACAAACTCGAAGGACAAATTCCTGAATCTATTGGACTCTTGAAGGCATTGATTGCACTCAACCTCTCAAACAACCTATTCACAGGTCCTATTCCACTGTCTTTGGAAAATGTTACAGAGCTTGAGTCACTTGATCTTTCAAACAACCAACTCTCAGGGACAATTCCTGAAGGACTTGGGAGCCTCTCTTTTTTGGCGTACATAAGCGTGGCTCATAACCAACTCAAGGGTGAAATACCACAAGGAACACAGATTATTGGGCAACCTAAATCTTCATTTGAAGACAATGCAGGGCTTTGTGGTCTTCCTCTCGAAGAAACCTGCTTCGGCACTAGTGCACCTCCAGTACAAACTCATAAGCATGAAGATGATGATGAAGAAGAAGAAGAACAAGTTTTGAACTGGAAAGGAGTGACAGCAGGATATGGGCTTGGAGTATTGTTTGGCTTGGCAATAGCACAAATCACTGTTAACATACAAGCGTTAGGATCATTTCGATTTTTGCGTTTGATCTCTCAATTCCTATCAAATTATTGAACGTATGGTGTAATGAAGATGTCCCCTATGGTTTATATTTTATTTATCCAGTATATTGTCTTCTTATATGCTTTCTCAATAATGTAAGAAAAGGACGATTTATATGTTAATTATGTTCTATTAGCTTGGGGGTGTTGTTTTGAATGCGCAATAAGATACTGCTTCACACAAGTCAGAGTGGTTCATCAAAATCATTTGGTCATGTTTTTTTGTCATCAAGTGTCATATATCAAAACATACATAAAATATCAATCCCCAGCTGTTAAACCCTAGTTACACTATTTTCTTCTCTCTCTTTTTTTCTTTGCTCCCGAGAGAAATATGCGTCAGAGCCAATATTTCAACTTAACAAAATCACGATTCAATTTATACAGGAACAACATTAGCTTATCCTCTGTTGTACTCTTCATCCGCTCCCTCCTCTGTTAAAACAGAGGATATAACAGAGAGAAAACAGAAGCACGAGATGTATATTCTCTATAACAATAAGAATCAAAAGCTAACAACAACTAAAGCAGATTTGGTCTTTTCGACCTACAAATCTATATAATAGCAAACTCTTTTTTTTAAGTACACTCTGATGTCATCTTTTCTATAGGAAAATAAATAAATAATCTACAGTTAAATCTGTTTGTCTTTTACTATTTAACGGATATAAAGTTCTCTTGCTCACGTCATCTAAAAAACTATTTTGTTTGGCAACTTTTCCCCTAGTCCCCTCTCAAACAAAACCACCCTTAATGAAGTCTTTATCAATCTATGTATATCCCGTTACATGTTTATTATTACACCTCATTCCTCTATTGTATCGCATGTGTTTATAGAACTCTATTACTATAAGAGATTGTAATGAAAAGAACAAACAAAGAGTTAAAAAGGTCGATTTGAGTGAGAATATTATATTTGACTACAGATAAAACCAAATGGATATTGCAGAATTCGTGCTAACCATCGGCAAAACACCAAAAAAAAAACATCAACACATTAAAAAAAAAAAAAAGAAGTAAAAAGCCATCTTATGTGTTCATCAATTTCTCGGACTAGTTGGGTCCTCTCTTCTTGCCAAATCAGACAACTGCAAGGAAATAAAGAGTAAAATTAAGAGAAATTACTTATAATAATTCAAATCATACATGAAATTAATAGAATAACTCATAAACTTTTGTAATTACTAGACTAAAACACAGGGCAAACGAAAATACCAGAAAACCACTCTCTTTCATAATTCACGAGATTGCCTTTGGAAATTAATAATAGAAAATGTTTATTTATTTCCAAGAAAAAAACAAAACCCTTTCTCTAGACTCTGAGAAAGTCGTCTCCTTCAGAGGAAAGAGTTTATTTCAACATGAATTTTATGCATCGTAAATTTTTTTTCACAGGTTTTGTAATAGTGCGTATTTCATCATAAATTTTTTTTTAAAAAAAAAAATCCTATATGAACTTTCAAAATCGTATATATATATATATATATATATATATATTGACCATTAAAAGTGTTAGTTAACTGTTAATTTATGGGAAAATTGACTTTTTAACCTTGAACTTTCAAAAATAAGCCAAAAAAACCTTGAACTCCAAAACAGGCCATTTAAAACGTGAACTTTAAGTCAAACACGAATAAAGCGTGAACTTTCTTTGACCAAGCCTTTTTATTATTCAGACTAATCATCCGTTAATTATCGTTTAACAGACGTTTAGTCCGTAAATGACGTCGTTTTGAAGAAAACAAAACACCCTAATCTAAACCCAAAAATCCCCAATTCATCTCCCCCAAATCCCTAATTCTTTATTTCATCTCTTTCTCTAGTCCATAGCTCAGAGCTCTAAGAGGAGGAAGATGGGTCCGAAGATGAGAGATAAGCTTCCTTTTCGACGCAGCACTCGTAATACGGAAGCGGCTTCGAGTAGAGTCGAAGATGACAGAAGCGAAAATGTCAGAAGAGAAGATGTTGAAGCCGTAAATGTCAGAGGCAAAGAGGTTCGAGTCGAAGAGACTGTTGCAGAAGGAAACAATGGAAGAAATGATGGAGAAAGTGGAGAAGGAGAAGCGCCTGGAGAAGATGATTGTGAGGCTATTGTCGATGATGATGATGATCATCTAGAAGAGGAAGACGAAGCCAATGGAATCAGAGTTGATGAAGAAGATTGTGCAGATTTAGGAGTTCACTTTGGAGATGTTGCTAGAGAAGCAGAAGAAGCAAGTGATGCAGATAGCGGCGACGACATTTGGGATGAAGATATCATTCCCGATCCGTTATCATCTGATGACGATGAAGAAGCTGTGATTCGGAAAGAGACGCGTGCCAACACAGTTGATAGTGAAGAGCTCTTGTTTCTGGGTAAGACGTTCAATTGTGCTGGTGATTTCAAGGTCGCATTGCTAAGGTACTCTCTACGAACTAGGTACGATATTAAACTGTATAAGTCTTCAGCAAAAGAGCTTGGTGCTAAATGTTCAGACCAAGACACTAAGTGTCCATGGAGAGTGTATTGTTATTATGAGAGGAGGAAGCATAAAATGCAGATTAAAGTGTACATCAATGAGCATATATGTTTGAGATCGGGCTACTCAAAGATGCTTAAAAGGTCTTCAATTGCTTCAATCTTTGAAGAGAGATTAAGGATAAACCCGAAGTTCACCAAGAAAGAAATGGCTGATGAGATAAAGAGAGAGTTTAACTTGATTGTCACTGAAGAACAGTGTGCAAAAGCCAAGTCAAAGCTGTACCAGGAAAGAAAAGCTGGCCATGAAACACACTTCTCTCGCATATGGGATTATCAGGCAGAGATTGTGAGAACAAACCCATATTCTACGGTGGTGATTGAGACTATTCCAGGGGCAACTCCAACAAGCAAGCAAAGATTCGATCGCATGTATATTTGTTTCACATTGCAAAGAGAAAATTGGATAGAGAGTTGTAGGCCTATCATTGGGTTAGATGGTGCCTTTTTGAAGTGGGATATCAAAGGCCATCTATTAGATGCTGTAGGAAGAGATGGAGACAATAGGATCGTGCCAATCGCATGGGCTGTGGTCGAGATCGAGAATAATATCAATTGGGAATGGTTTGTGAAGCTTCTCAAAGCTGATTTGGGGCTCGAAAATGGTGGTAGGATCACCATAATCTCAGACAAGCAAAAGGTATGAATTACATATGAGTTATCTATTTATTTTTTATCTTCAATAAACTAATAAAGATTGTGTATCGGTTTCTACAGGGACTGTTGAATGCTGTGAAAGAAGAGCTTCCAGAGGCTGAACATAGAATGTGTGCAAGACACATTTTGGCAAACTGGAAGAGAGACAGCAAAGATCCTCAACTAGAGATTCTGTTTTGGAGAATAGCACGCAGCTATACCGAAGGAGATTACAATGAGAATCTGAAAGCGCTTCGGCTTTATAGTTCAGGTGCACATGACTCTCTCCTTAGGACAAACCCTGTAGCATGGTCTAGGGCTTACTTTAGAATAGGATCATGCTGTAATGACAACCTTAACAACCTTAGTGAATCTTTTAATAAGACCATTAAGGAAGCTAGAAAGAAACCTTTGCTTGAGTTGTTAGAAGATATAAGGAGACAATGCATGGTTCGTAATGCCAAAAGAGCTATTGTAGCTTCACGGTTGAAGACAAGATTCACTAAGAGAGCACATAAAGAAATAGAAGCTACTAAAGAGAAGTCTAAGGATTGCAAAAGGTTTATGGCTTGTGGAGATTTGCATGAGATAGATGATGGTGGTGTTTCATATTCTTTGGACATGGTAGCTAGGACTTGCGGTTGTATAAAGTGGCAATTGACAAGCATACCGTGTATCCATGCCTCATGTGTTATCATGGCGAAGAAGCTAAGGTTTGGTGAGTATGTTTCAAACTACTACACTGCCAACATGTGGCGGTTAACATACTCTCGTGGTATTAGACCTGTACAAGGCATGAAGCTGTGGCCTCAACTTAATAGACTACTTGTCTTACCGCCACCCTATAGATTAGGAAACCGTGGTCGACCAAGCAATTATGAGAGAAAGAAAGGCCAGAATGAATCTTCTTCATCAACAAAGTTATCCCGTGAGAGGCGTGTGATTACATGTTCTAATTGTCTTCAAGAAGGCCACAACAAAGGTACATGCTCTAATGCAACTGTTCAGCCACCACCAAAAAGGCCAAGAGGACGCCCAAGACTTTATCCTCAGGTACATTTACATCTTAAGCTATAAAGTTCAAGTTAGTATACTAATTGTTTCTTTTGTTTAGGTAGAACCATCACAAGGGATGTCTCAAGAACAATCACAAGAGATGCCTCAAGGATCACAAGTATGATAAGGTGTTTGTGGTTGTAAAGTCTATGTTTTCTGTTTTATGTTTCAGATGTTGCTTTTGAACAAACAAAATACTCTTTATGTTTATGTTTATGTTCTCAATGATCACGATTATGTCTTTTGGATGGTTTGTGTTATGTTCATGGATGCTTTGCCTTTAACTTTCTCTTTGTTTTTGTCAATTAAACATGTTTCAAAACTCAATCTTTGTCTTTGTCTTGCTTTTGTAACAACCAAAATTCATAGTGTACCAAATTCTTTTACTTCTTAAACATAAGAACACAAACTCAATCATCCAAAGACAAAGAAGTTTTCAAAATACAATACATAAGCATAACGATTTGTAAGCCATAACATTCTTCATAAACGATAATTAGTAGAGCACATATGCACCAAATGCTACTACACTAACGATGCAAGCATACACCACAAGACATTTGATAACAACTTTGTTCTTCTGGATTTCGATTTTGTTGTTCAAAGTAACTTCCATCAAGTCTTCAATCTCAGTTTTAATTTTTGTAATCTCACTTTCATGAACTTCAATTTTAGGCAATGCATCTTCAAGTTCTTCAAGCATGGCCTCTTCCACCCATTTGAACAAGTGATCCTTTAAATTGATAAAAATCAAGGTTACATTACACATAATGTTATCAATACAAACAAAATTCACTTACCTCTCCTCTGGTTTCGCTACGAAAGAAGGGACGTCCGGGATTGTCTTGGGTGCTTGATGTGAACTTTGTAATCCTTCCTCCACACCCACAATTTGATGGAAATCCACGGTTCATTTTGATTAGAGAGAGAGATGATGAAGGAGAGATGATGAAGGAGATGAGTTAGAGAGATGCTAGAGAAAGAGATGAAATGAAGAATTAGGGATTTGGGGGAGATGAATTGGGGATTTTCGGGTTTAGATTAGGGTGTTTTGTTTTCGTCAAAACGACGTCATTTACGGACTAAACGTCTGTTAAACGATAATTAACGGATGATTAGTATGAATAATAAAAGGGCTTGGTCAAAGAAAGTTCACGCTTTATTTGTGTTTGACTAAAAGTTCATGTTTTAAATGACTTGTTTTGGAGTTCAAGGTTTTTTTGGCTTATTTTTGAAAGTTCAAAGTTAAAAAGTCAATTTTCCCGTTAATTTATTAAAAAGACGTCGTTTTGAAAAATGTAAATAATTGAAAAAGCTATTTCCAACACGGACTTTATGCATTGTACATTTTTCTTCATAGACTTTGCAATATTGCGTATTTCATCATGAATTTTCAAAAATTTCAAAAATCCTTATATATATGAACTTTTGAAAGGGAAGTATTTGGAAGAGCTTTCGAGAGAGGATGAGAAGCAGATTGGTGGCGGAGGAGGTGATGCGACAGAGATGATGGATGCAGCTAATTCCGGTAGAACAGTCCCGGTTTGATTTTTGTTTTGACTCAACCGTTAGTTGTAATTACTGGATATATATATACGAATGAATAAAGGTTTTAGTCTTCTCTCTGTCTTCATCAATGTATCTCATACAACAGTTTTTCTTTTTGTCTGGAAATATATTTGAAGTACAGATTCTTGAACCCAATTGGTTTGTTGAGTGTTTATGATACTGATTGCAAGAACCTCAACTACTTGTTGTCTTTTGGACAAATTTAGGAGCTGGAATCACTAGAACTTTCAAACCATACCTAGGACACATACTAACTCTGAGGTTCTTGATTGTTTCTTGGCAGGACCGTCTAACAGCACGTGCAAGTGGAGCAGTCGAACAGTGCCCGAATCAAAAAATATAAAAAAAAAAAAAAAATTAAATATAAATATATAAGTTATGATATAAAACTTATCATTAATATTTTTGGAACAGGGTCCAAAAATAATACGGCCTGTTTCTTGGACATAGCTAAACCATCCAACACAACAACATAGCCATAGGAAGAAGTGTCGAACTGGAAAGGAGTGGTCCTTGAGTGTTTCTTGTATTAGCAATATGTCAAAGGCACTGCTTCATACAAGCCAGAGTGTCTTGTTGAAAGTGATTGGTTCATATAAATTAAGAAACCGTTGTATCTTTGTGTTTTTTTTGTTTGTTATTTAAATGCTTATCAATTTGTTGATGGACTTGTAGTGTAGAAGTTCCCTGTTTATACACATCTCTGTTTATTATCCCCCTACTTCTAGAGGAATCAAAATATATCCTTTGAGTTTGTGTCAGATAAAAATGAAAACTTTCCTAAGCATTGATTTATTATTACAACTGAAAAAATCCAATTTCATTAACATGTATAAACAGATAACAACACATTTATAGATTGTGAAAGCAAATTCTTTACGGTTAGCTTTTGAGTAATTGAAATATGAAGTGTTAAATTTAGCAAGAAGAATAAAACAACAGACGTTGTTGTAAAATCACAAAGCCCTACAAACTTAACTTCGTTGGTGTTTTTGCAGGCCTTGAGTTTTAGAGAGCGTGTTGTTGATCTCTTATGCTCTGACTCCAATAGTGAAAAAGAGCTGAAGCGGAATTGCAGATTTTGCGGTCCTTGTGCCTTGTGAGATGCGCAAGCCTCTCCATGATCCTCCTCGTTTCTGGAGCTGTCGAGCTTATTGGCAAACCGATGAGCAAAGAAAGAGTATCCACACAGACTGATGTCTCTGCTTTAGCCGCAAGAAGTCCCTTCGTGTTGGCCACATCCGCTGATTTCTTGGCTATTTCGAACAGCTCCAACGTATCCTTATCGTTCTTCTTCACGTCTGCAGGCACAACTTTAGGGTTTCCAGTAATTTCCACAGGCCTTGATATTGTTTTTGAAACAGACTTGCAAGGCTTCTTCAGTTTCTTCTTAATCACAGATTTAGGGTTTTGAGAAAGTTTCGTTGGTGGAGCCGATTGATTCTTCGCCTGGATAGGCCTCCCTACAAAAGACTTGCAACCTTTATCATCAGCCTTCTCTGTTGCAGTCGCAATTTTCTTCACCGTCTTCATGTTGTTGTTTCTTTCCATTGTCGATTCTTCAAGAGGATGAACTTCGAAAACGTAAACTGTAGCTTAGGGTTTCACTCTCAAAGTTAAGTATGGAAATAGAAAGAGAGATAGAATAGTGAATCAATATTATATAGAGCGTCGAATAAACGGAAAATGGAAAACAGGAAATAACTTGGACCCCAAGACTCTTCGAACAAAAATATAAAAGGCAAACGACGTCGTTTTTATACATAATTTTTTTAAAAAAAATCGATGGAGGGTAGATGCGTCAGATAAATGTTTCAAAGTTAACAATTTACTTTATCAGATATTTGGGTCATATATCATTATTATTATTCTATATTTCAAAAGGGCATTGTCAAAGATTATTGGTTATGTATATATGTTCATACACATTTCTGTTTCTTCTCCCTTTCAAAGCTATCTATTGATTAAATCTAAAGATAAAAGCGGCAAGAGGCATATGGAAGCATGCATGAGAATATCAGATGTTAATTGAAGAGCTTTGTATTCTTTCTTTGAAGAGGGTTTATATCGTTTCTTGTGGTTAGAGGAATCACAAGGTATCAATTGTATATCAAGTTCCTTTTTTTTTGTGCTTTCTTCTTCTTGCTGTTCCTTATACGGTTGACTAAGGACTCGGTTAACAGCTTTCTGATGATTACAACCGAACAAATTAAAGGAGAGTAAAGCTACATTAATCTCAGGAATTGATATTCCATTAATTGTTGCCTGTTTAACATTTTCAGTCCAACTAAAAATGAGTTTATGTCTGATAACATGAAAAGGCTTTCTAATGTATTGACGTTTCTTGTCTCTCAGTTACAACCAAGTAAAAGACTTCGTTCATCATCTTGAAAAGTTGAGTTTATGTCTGATAACAATGAAAACTTTCTAAAGCGTTGATGTTTCTCGTCTCTCAATTACAACTGAATACATATCAAACACTCTACAATTTCATTAGTACGCATAAACAGAAGAAAAAAAACAGACAAATTCGATTTGAACAACAACACAAATATGGATCGTAGAAGAAAACATTCCTTACTACACTTTTAACTGTAAAATCTAGCAAAAGAATAAACAACTTGGCAGATTCTCTGTGTGACACTACTTAGCCTTGAGTTTTAAGGACATCTCTCTCTGTTGCTGATCTCTTATGCTCTGCCTCCAATGTTGAAGAAGTGTTTTTGCAGAGTTGCAGATTTTTCTGTCTTTGTGTTTTGTAAGATAGGAAAGCTTGTCCATGATCCGCTTCGTTTCCAGAGCTGTTGAGCTGATGGGGAAGTCGATGAGCAAAGAGAGTGTGTCTACACAGATCGAAGTCTCTTTTGTAGACAAGAGAATCCCCTTTGCACTTGCCACATCTGCAGATTTCTTGGCTATTTCAAACAGTTCCAACATCTCTCTTGAGTTCTTCTTCACAGACTTCTGCTGCTTAATCTCTACCGTTTCATGAGCCAACGGTCTAGGGTTTCCAGAGAGTTTCACTGGTAGAGCAGGTTGCTTCTTCTTCTCATGTATAGGCTTCTTCGCTGCCAAAGACTTGTTGTGATCACCAGCCTTGTTCAGATTCTGTTGTTTCTTGTCGCACACTTCATGAACCCTCCTAGATCTCTGATCTTCTGTACTTTTCTCAGACTCTGCCGTGATGCCACGAGTGGTCAGAGTTGTCTTAGCTTTCTTCTTCTTCAAATCAGGACACACTTTCGCAACAGGATCTGCGGCAGGTGTCTTCTTAACAAGCTTCGTAGAAGGGTCTCTGGAATAAAGAGTTCGCATCCAGGAGAGGAACAATGCTTTAGCTTCCACACTAACTTTAGGGTTTTTGTGATCTCTCAGACTCGCCAAAGGAGATATCTCTTTAGACACGAGGAGAAGATCCTTTGAGGAGAAACTCAATTTCTTCAAGTAACAAAGGATATCAAAACATCGATCGACACCTTCGATGGTCTGCGAATCAGCGGCTTTGATTGCTATGGAACACAAGCGACGAAGATCAGACATCTCCTCCGTTGCAGTTGCAACCTTCCTCATCTTCTTCGTTGCGTGCTTCTCCATAAAATCTTTCTTAGAGAAGAATGTAAGAGAAGAAGTAGCTTAGGGTTTCACTCTCGATTTTAGAAATCAACGATAGAGATATGGAAAGAAAAGAGAGAGAGTCCAAGATAGTTTATATAGAGAGCAACGAGTGTAGAGACCCCACAACAACAAACAAAAAAGGAAATTACTGAAGCTTCCGTCGGTCCCAAGCTATTACACTCCTGTTTTCATCTAACAAAGTAGACTTTAAAACGACGCCGTTAGATTTGAGACCGTTACTGTATTTCCTTTTTTACTTTGCTCCCGAGGGTAATTAATGCGTCAGATACGATATTTCAACGTTAACAAAATTGCGATCAGATGTGCATCAATCAAACAACAACACACGATCTTGTTATAATCTTTGTTAACTTGTGTTTTTTAAGTTACAGCTGTCCGGGTTTTTTTTTTTTAATTATATGGGTTCATTGCGTCACTTATTTATTAATTTTATTTATTTATTTTTAGCTATTAGTTTGTTATTATTATTTTGTTTACCTATTAGTTAGTTAGTTATTAATTGTATATCATGTCTTTGTTATTAAAAAATCATTATATCATGGGTTAATGCTATAAACTTTTTGATGCAGTTTATATATAACCTAAAAACTTTCTAAGTCCAAATACTAATACAGTAATACTATGAAATCTTATATTCAGATACACAACTAATCCATCATATAATATGGGTAGGTGATCAAGACAAATCAAACTCACGAAGAAAATTTTAGTTGGAGCCTTTTACCACTATGTCAGTGATATATTACATTTATGTTACAACTTTCATTTTATAATAATTCACTATAATTTAATTTATCTACATTTCCCCTAAAATATTATTTGCACCATCGTGGAGTATTTTTTTGTAATTTTGCCTCTATTTTTTTTTTTTTAAATCTCATTTCTGGAAAACAAACTCTAAACATTTTGAATGTAAAATGATCATTTGGTCAAACAATGGACTAAAGATATGTCACTAACATATGTCGTCTGACTCAAATATATTGTTCGTTTATTCAAATAAAATGTTAACCAATGTTAAAACGTAGCTCAAAAACAGAGTTGTGCATACCTCAAAAACAGTCTTGATTATGAGACGATGCAGACCATCGTTAAAGAAGTTCATGTAGATGAGTATTGGCGGGCTAGTTGAGGGAGGCTATCTTGTTGCGGATAAGCTTATCAATATTCCAAACGAGGTGAAGGATTCGAATTATAATCAAAGATGAAATTGGACCAAAATACTATTTAACAGAACATAAAATCTTCTTTACATAATAAGCACAGCTATATATATATATATAGCAAGAAAAAGTACATAGATAGATTATATAACCATTACTAACATTTACTTCACTAAACATAACTTAATGAATCCCTAGCGCCTGCATTTGTCTAACCATCAACATAGACGAATCATACATCTCCTTGCGGCTCACGTCACCTTCCTTTCCTCCTTCCTCTTTAAAAAACCTCTCACTTCCATCCAATGTACACACCACTTGGCTGATGCTAGGTCTTAGCTTTGGGTCGGTTCTCGTGCAAACCAACCCTAGTCTCAATACCCTCGCCAACTCTTGCCTCTCGTACTCATCATCTAGATGTACATCCGCAATCTCCTCCAATGGTTTTTTCTTGTTACCAACTAAGGCACGGATTCTCAACACCAAAAGAGCGTCTTCCTTTTTCCTGGTATAGTCCACGGCGGGTTGGCCCGTAACCATCTCGAGTATCACCATGCCGAAGCTGTATACATCAGCTGCGGTTGTTGCCTCTCCGGACTCCATGTATTCTGGTGCCATATAACCAAAAATCCCTTGCGCGGAACCCTTTTTCTTTGCAGCTTGATGTGCCTGATCATTCCTAGATAGAAACTCGGCCAAGGCGAATCCGCATAGCCGCGGATTCATGTCTCGGTCGAGAAAGATTGTAGAAGAAGTAATGTTCCGGTGAACAACTTGCTCGTCCCATTCCTCATGGAGGTAGCGTATCGCGCACGCAAGCGATTTGATCACGTTGTACCGGGTTTTCCATCGCAAAACCATGTTCCCCGGTATGTGGCTATGGAAAAGAAGATGGCTTAGCTTCCGGTTCGCCGAATAATCATACACAACAAGCATTTCGCCGTGTTCGGTGCACCACCCGCGGAGCATGACAAGGTTACGGTGTCGAAGCCGGCCTAGGTTGAGCAGCTCGGTGGAGAACCGTGTTACTAGCGCGGGACATTTCGTCATACCGAGACGTTTAACCACGATATGCTGATCCTGGTTTAGTAAACCGTAATAAGCCGTACCGAAATCAACCTCAGCGACACGACGCGCGTCTGAGAAATTATCAGTGGCTAAAACTATGTCGTTGAATGAGATCTCCCTTGGCGTGTCCAACACGAAAGACTTGGATGACATCATCCTACGGCTGTTGTTAGTAAAATACCGATTCTCTCCCGTCTCCGCCGTCTGGTAAATAGAATCTTCGAGGGCAGAAACGTAATTTGACGACGGTGTTGACTCAGAAGAGGCGTTTAAACTTGTCGTGGAAGTTGTTGGGTTCGTCGTTGTGGCGGTGGTTGTCGTCGTCGCCGACGTTGAAGTTGATTTTAGAGAAGATAAAGGAATATAAAGAGGGTGGCTTTTGAATGAAGGTAACGCCGGTAAGTTACCGGAGAGTTCACCGGAAAGTGCTCCGATCACCCATTTCATGTTGGGACGAAGATGTGGGTTGTTTAAGGAGCAGAGGAGAGCAAGATGAATCATCCTCTTCATGTCGGAGACAACGTAAGAGCCTTTCGGCAGCCGAGAGTCGCCGGCGGTGAGTAGCTTCCGATCATCGGATAATCTCCGAACCCAGTCGAGCAAAACGATCTTGTCCTCCGAGAACGAGAGGTCCACGGCGCGTCTCCCGGAGACGACTTCTAGCAACACGACGCCGAAGCTGAACACATCTGTTTTAGCGGTGGCGACGGTTTTCTTCCGGAAACTCTCCGGCGGTAAGTACCCGATTGTCCCACCGATTCGTGTCGAGTCAGCGACTCGGAACTGGTGGTTTCTAAACGAGGAAACCGAGTCGTAACTCGGATCGAACTCAGGCTCTTCAACCTGGTGTTCTAGCCACCGAGCCAAGCCGAAATCGCCGAGGCGAGCGTTGAACTCGGAGTCCAACATCACGTTGCTGGTCTTCACGTCTCGGTGAATGATCTGCGTCTCTAACTGCTCGTGGAGGTAGAACAACGCGGCGGCGAGTCCTTTTACGATTTTACCCCTCCGATCCCAATCCAGCGGTTTGAATTTATTCATCTCCGGTCTACGGAAAAGGACCCGGTCTAGGCTTCGGTTAGGCATATAGTCGTAAACCAGAAGCAATTCGTCGTCGTTTAGACACCACCCTCTTAATTTCACGAGATTCCGGTGCCGGAGCTGAGCTACAGCTACAAGCTCCGCCGCGAACGTTTTCTCGAACTGCTCACCTTTCTTCTCCGCCAAGCATTTGACAGCCACGGTGGTTCCGTCGCTTGGTAACACCGCCTTGTAAACACGGCCGAACCCGCCGCTTCCGAGGATCAACTCGTCGCTGAACCCATTAGAGCCGATGTAAAGCTCGGAGTATCCGAAGATTCTCGGGTTCTCGGCGCCGATCTTGCCGGAAAGCTGAACACCTTCCATGTCGGTGAAGGGTTTATCGTTAATCTCCAGAAAGTTCGAATCTTTATCTCTCTCGCTGATGCAAAGATTCAAGCTTTTCACTAATTTGGAGCTGTGTAATCGCCGGAATAAATCTCCGACCAAACTCACAACTTGCCGTCCACAGTCACGACTCTTCTTCTCCTCTTCCTTGGTCTCCTCAGCCATCGCCGGCGTCTGTACGGAGGGCTTTAACTCGCCGGATTCCGCCGGTAATACGAAACAGAGACGGTCCACTGACATTGGCGCCATGTGTACGTGTAATAATATCAAAATGTGAATGAGTTTATGATATGATGTGCTTTATAACATATATGTGGCGATCTTTGACCGACCAAAATTTAATGATGGATTTTTGCCAGCAAGACTGATGATATATAGGTGTGTTGTAAAATTTAACTAGAGCTTGATCCGTGCGCCCGCACGGGTATTTATTTTCAGTTTTATATATATGAATATTATTTAAATATTATTAGATATATTTTAAATATTTACCATATTTTTATTTTTTTATGAACATAATAATAAAATAGTGACCCGTGTGTTTTACTAAACATTCGATAAATATTGACCTATTGATATATTTGAGCAATATTTTTTTTAACACAAAATTATTTTCCAAATGTAATAATATTCTAAATATTTTGATTAGATACGGGTCATTTGACGTGATATAGATATATTAAAAATAATATTCGGGTTTGAAGATTAAATATTGTTCTATAAATAATTCAAAAATATTTAAATCTTAGTATTAAATTTTATTATTGAAAATAATTAATAGTAATCGAAATGATTAAACATATATTTTGATTTTTGTAAAATATATATAATCTTAGGCGAGATTTAGTTATATTAAAAATATATATAATGGTTAAACATATATTTTAGAAATATTCATAATATTTTTAATATTAAATTTAAATTTAGATTTGTTCAAAATAATTAATGGTAACAATATCCAAGTTCAATATTGTTAAAATCGATTTAAGTTTGAATATTCCTAAAAGTTAGCTAAATCTTTTAGGAAATATGTTAAACATGAAAATTTAGCTAAATTTGATTTAAGAAATAATTTAATAAAATAGGTAAAGACAAAGATTGCTTAAAGATAGGTTAATTTAATTACTTTAGTGGCATAGAATTGTAAATAAGATGTAAGTTTTAGGGGTAATTCATATTTGTACTCCTATTTTAATAATATAGATATAATGTTTCAAAAAGGTTAGTATTATTATTTTGAATATTGGTGGCATTAATTTCAACAAAGATTAGGTTAGCGTGGTTTGAAATTAGCAAAACCATATATCGGGTTTGGTCATTTAAGGTGATGTGTCATGGCCAAGTATTCACTATTTCTTTCGTATAAAGTTCCTTTATTTTAATTTGTAGGTCTTGTTGAGTTTTCAGTGAGAAAAAAATACTCAATAGATTTTGAGAAAATGTTTTATAAATACAGAAATAAACTTAAACTTTTTTTTATGTATGGGAAAATACGACCTAAGAAGACCTCTTCAAACTTTTAAGCGTGTCGTCGAGAAGAATATTGACGGTCTAAATTTGTCTTCTTATATATGTTTCTTTTATTTTCTTTCCTAATATAAATTCTAAAATAAACTTCTTTTTTGTTCAAGGACGTGTAATAATTTTGAAAGCAGTACGCGCTAGCTTTTTAACAAAAAACAAATTCCCACCTAAGAAACTATCGCGTAAAGTTTTTTATATATGCTTTATTTTACCCCATTTGTTGGGACAAAATATGCTTTATTTTACCTACAAATAAGAAGTAAGAAGAAAATCTTGGTGCAGCCTTCATGATAATTGGAGGAAATATTAACATTGAAAAACCAAGGACAACAAGTATTAACAACTTTAATAGAGATGTTATAATGTTATTGTGTGTGTCATGTACCAAGGCAATGAGATATAGTGAGCTTTTGTGTACTGAAATTTCAGATACGGTTTAGGTCCGCCAATCAAAACATGTCACAACACCATTTAACTAGTAGAGAATTCGTTCTCCTCGAACATAATGCTACACTTGAATTCAAATCCGGCAACTTTCTAACTATCATCATTCATCTCATTATGAACCTTCTTGATCCATGATTTTTCTTAACATGAGACTGACTTTTGATAGTATTTGCGGGCGATCCAACTTTTAGCACATTTGACTGTTATAAGTTGTGTTAATATGTCTCTGTATCAATCTAAGTATTGTTTAAGAATTTTTATTTTGTTTCAAAATAAGTGATATTTTCATTTTTCTAGACAAAATTTAATGTTAGTTGAGATTTGTGATCCATTACAAAATACTATAGTCTTTTTTATTGGTTGAACTAATTTATTTAATGCTACTTTTATATAACTTAAATAAATTACATAAAATTTTGTATCTAAAAAAATCTTAAAACTTATTTATAATGATACTGAGGAAGTAGTAGTTAATTTCATCCATGTAGTTCTTGAGATCGGTTTACTAGTTTTCATTTCGTATATCATGAAGATTTTATGGTGGCTTAGTTTTGCACTGAGCCTTTCAGACCGATCTTGGTTGAGAAGACTTTAGATTTAATTATATTTTTGCACATGTAAACGGATGTTAGACCATGAGTAAAAGTGATTTTTACGGGGTATTTTAAGAGTCTGGGTCATATGAATAATGTAAGAACCAGTTTCAAAAATTGTTAATTAAGAATCAGTTTTTATAGGTTTTTTGTATTGTTCGCGGACTCCACCGACACGTAGCGGCCCGTAATTAATTTAATTTTAATTTATTTTTTAATCAAATAAAAAAAATTAAGAAACTCATATGGGTTTCTAGGATTAATCATGCTCTTAATAATTTCTTTAGCAAAAAGAACACACAACATGAACGGTCTAGAAAATTATATATACTTTTTGGGTTTCTAGAAACTAATTGTTCCTGTTAATTGTTTTTATATGCATAGAAGTCCAGACTATTTTGGTATCTATTTATATGCTCATTTGGATTTGATGAAACAATAACTATGAATTCAAAAGAGACTAATAATACTCATTTGTCAAAAATGTTTTAGTAGCATTTTCAAGCCTAACTGTTGAATAAGCTTATTAGTCATCACATCTCCATTACAAATTTACAACCAGTGATTTTATTTTATTATTCACTGCGTTGTTTTTCGTTGATTATAAGTTTTAAGTTTTTAATGATGATATACCTTGACATAAAACTGAAAAATTACGATAACTTTTCTTTTACTTTCTAGATATCTCTGATGCTAGACTATTCTCTTGGTGAAAATAAATTTTTAAGTTTTAACGATAATTTTCCTAAGTCTACCATATGTGATGTATGCAGTTTTTTTTTTTTTTTGAAAGAATGATGTATGCAGTTTTTCTTCTAAGAAATCAAGTAAACCAGAAGAATTCTTTGTAATCCATGAGATTTCTACGTAGACTTATCTGAATATACATGATGTAACTTTACCTCCATTTTTTTCTTCCAAATTCTGTTACCACTTAATATTAAATCAATTAACCTTTTACCGCTTTTTGTACTCTGCCGCATCTTATAGTAACGATGATAAATAACATATTTAACAATCAACCAAAGGAAAAAAATAGATCTACGCAAACTTGAGTGGAGGAAAGTGGGAGACAAAACATGAATAAGGTGTTAAGATAAAATAGACATTTAAAAATCAAGATTAAACATGATTATCAATTTGATTAAACCCCAATAGTATGAAATGAATAATCAATCCAATCAGCCACACGATTTTAAGTTTCATCCGTTTTCTAAATATGACGTCAAAACACATGTGATTCTCTTCTAATCAGTTGTGTCGAGTTCTTGTCTTCTATGCAGAGCTTACTATCATTAGAATGTGGCTAAGGACAAAAGTAGTTGAATTTGGATTGTGCGGTCTTTGTTTCCAAAGAAGTAAAGACAAAGTTAATTTGCCCAGAAAAGAAAAAAAAAAAAAAAAAAAAAAAAAAAAAAAAAAAAATTTTTTTTTTTTTTTTTTTTTTTTTTTTTTTTTTTTTCTTTTCTGGGCAAATTAACTTTGTCTTTACTTCTTTGGAAACAAAGACCGCACAATCCAAATTCAACTACTTTTGTCCTTAGCCACATTCTAATGATAGTAAGCTCTGCATAGAAAACTTAATGTAAAATCAGGGGGGTAACCAATTTCTACCTTAGTAAAAATAGTTAATATGCTTGCTAATATTATACGCTCTATATTAAAATAAGTGATTTTAAGATTTTTACACTGAAGAATATTTTTCGTTTAACTAAAAACAATAATAATTATAGTTAATCTAACTAATAATAAATCATTGCAGAATATAAATAGTTAAAATATCAAATTATTTAATTTTTACATAATAATTTGAAAATATAATTTGAAATAAAATAAAAAATCTTAAAACATCAGATTGTATTGTACAGCTGAATTGGCATTATTCTGATATAAATTAAACAAAAACAAAAAGCCTAAATTTTATGAAATTTTGAAAGTGTAGTGAAGACACTCTTTGAATCTTGGACACCAATTTAATAAACAGCCGCATCAAAAGTTAATTGATACTTTCACCTTCAATAATTTAAAGTTGATTAGTATTTGAAATTTTGTAACAATTAAAACATAATATTGTACATTTATACAGCATTTTTCCAAAAACGTTGCAAAAAAAGAAAATAAAAGCTTGTTAAAGGCATTTTTATTTTCATTTTATAATTTATTTTTAAAATAGAGTAGAAAATGAAATATAAAAAAGATAACTCTAGTATTTTATATTTTATTTATTTTACTTTATTTTTGGAGTAAATTATAAAGTAAGAATAAAAATATTTTAATACAATATATTTTTATTTTCTTGCAATAATTGTTGGTTTTTGTAACCGGAGAAGTCAATATTAGAACAGTTGGAATTTGAAAGAACTTTTAAAAGGATCGAGAATAGGACATACAATGCCACCATAAATGCAATAAGATATGGGAGACACATCAGGAGCTTATAAAGATAAGATTGCTACTTTCTATAATTGTTTTTTCTTACAAATACAGTATGTTATTGATATTCTGTCTTCACGAGATTAATAATTGAGTTAAACTATATAAAAAATGGAGAAATTTTTTATTTTTGGTAAACATCGAGTAAGTTTATATCTAGAAACCATAATATTGAAAAAGACAAACATAAAATGTATTGAAGATTAACATAGTATATAGTTTGTTTTAAATGTGGAGCCTATAGCTTCTTCTGTTTTATCTATGTTTAATAATTCTACTAGCTAGGACGGGTTGGGTTATGTCGTTGGCCTACCTCTTTTCATTCTTTTTTTTTTTGAATTTCATTAAGGTGGTGTTATTCAATCATATATTTTAATAGAGTTTAAATCTAAACACAATCCATTGTTATTCGAATGATGATTATAAATTCTATTTTAAAATCTAGTGTTATTCAATGAATGATTTAAATCCATGTTTTAAAATCTAGTGTTATTCAACTTTTACGGATTTTAAAATTCTTTGTATTTTGGATTGATTTCAAATCATTTCTTATGGAGTCTCATGAGTAAATAATTAAACTTAAAATCTAGTGCATACTGCAGAGATTTAAGAATCCATCAACTTAAACTATTTTAGAATTTTAAAATTTGATAGATTACAAAATTTTAGTAATTGATTTTAAATCACTAATTGAATAACGCCCCCTAATTATTCACAACAAATGAGAAGATTATGGTTTTAGAATCTCTTAGTGTAATTGTTGCAACTACTACTCACTCATGATTTGATCATAGTAGTTAATAAGTATGACCTTTTGGCCAGTTATTTCAACTATTTATTTATTTAAAAGTCTAAATGTATTGACAAATATGGTTTCACTCCATTTCTTTATAGTTTTTGACACGTGATTATTCACTTGTACTCGCAAAAGTTAAAAGTATACAATCTTACGAGGTTTAATAGAATCACAATTGTTTAAGTTTAATATACGTATATATATTGAAAGCAATTCAGTCTATAAAAACATCAGAGAATAATGAACATGTGGTAATTTCTCATATAAAAATTCTTAAGCGTAACGACTACCGACGTAAAATTAGGTGAAAACTAAGGAAACAGACATTTATGATAGTCAGTGATGTGCTACTAAACATAAAAATTAACCTGCTAAATTTATTCATTTTGGTGGCCTGCAAATGCTTTTTTGAAGGAGGGAAGACACGGCTCTAGTGAAGACTTCTTAGTGTTTGTTTATGGTACATGAAGACTTCTTAGGTGTAAATGTTTTTAGTTTTTAAAATGAATTTTGGGTTTTTGTTTTTCAAAAATTTATTTTCTATCCAATCAACATTCTACCAAAAAGTTTTTCTATAAAATAGAGAAACTAGTTTTTAGGTGTTTTCACAATTTTTCAAAGAAAAACTAAAATTCATGTTTTGGAGGGTTCTGTAATATGTGCACATGATTGCTTTTCACATATATATTACAAATATCAATATAATATACATTAATATTCATCATACACATTTTACAAAAACTTCTAAATAGGGCCGGCTCAACTTAATTAAGGGCGTCCTAGGATAATTTTTTTTCTACTTTTTAAAATTATATTTATTTTATGTTTTAAAAACAAATCAGTAACATTTTATATGTTTTGTGATGCAAATAGAACTATTATACATATAAAATATTTTTGAACCCTTTTTAATTCTATTAGTTATTTTTTATTTTTATTTCTATGTAAAAATATATATTTATATAAAAAGTTTGGCTCCCTAACTTCTAATATACGGAGAGACACGGATTTGGGTCCGGAGAGGTTGCACCGGTTGTCCCCCTACTTAGCCGGCTCTGCCTCCAAAACATGATACTAAATGTATTGACAAATTTGGTTTGGTAAAATATATTATTGTAAAACATATAATTAATTAAAATAACAGTTTAATATATCATTACTTTTTAAAAACAGTTATAATATTTTAATACCTTTTAATGGAAAAATAACAACATATTATTAGTATTTTGTTGCATTGCTTTAAAATAAATCATCATATTTTGTAAAACTAGAAAACAGTACTATCAAAAACTAAAATTTCAAACTAAAATATAAAATTAAAAAAAAAACTCAAACCAAATGTCAAAATAAAAAAAAAATCTGAAAACCAAAAAACTAAAATCAAAATCTATAAATCAAAACCAAAATCTAAGAGCTAGAAACTAAAATCAAAATGTGTAAGTGTTTGTTATGTTATTAAATATTTATTGTTTAAAAAGGAATATTAATTTGATTGATAAAAGTTGAAGCCTTTTGTTAGATAGATTGACGTTATATCATATGGGACCTGAGATCTATGATATACAAAACGATAAAGAAGACACCTACTTCCAACTATAATTGGCTTTATACCGTGACTGAAGCTTTTCCTCCTCGATGGTATTCACACATACATCTTTCGATATTTAACAGATACCGACTTTAAGATTTGCTATTTTCGATTTCAGAAGACAAAAAGTTTTGTAGTAAATGTTGAATATAACCCAATGTTTTATGCACGAGAATACGAGATAGTGTGTGGAAGGGGATAGAACTAGGTCTTGGCATTCGGGTATCAAATCGGGTATTTCAAATTTTGGATAATTTGGATATAAGAAAATTGGTACCGTTCGGGTAATTATAAATTTCGGTTCGGGTTTGGTTCGGTACTTGCCGGATCCGAATATTATCGAGTATATCTGAATGAACCGAAAAAATTCGGTTTCAGTTTAGATTGATTTAATTTTACCTGATCATAACCAAAAATACATTTATAATCCAAAATATCCGGTTAAAATCTGATTTTTCATATTCAAACATGAATAAGAATATCCAAAAGTAACTAAAATATCTAAATTATTCAAAAATAACTAATATATTTAAAATATTATTATAATTTTCAATATTATAATTATTATAAGTATTAATATAACTAATATTTGTAAATATATATTTTACTTCAGATATTTTTCGGATACCCGTAATTTTCAAACTCGGTTTGGATTTGGATCTAGTTCTTCAAAAATATGAAATTATGTACTGTTTAAATATCTACATCGGATCGGGTTCGGTTCAATACCTTAAAATTCTGATCGGATCTAGTTCAGAACTTTGGATCCGGATAATTTGCCCAACGTAGATGGAACTATATTGGCTTAGCTTAGTTGAAAGTTGAAACGACATGTGTTTTTTGTTTTTAGTTGCACAGATTGGGCTTTTACTGGATTTTTAAAATTCATTATGGTCCATTTAAACGGTCAAGTTTTCGATCCAGCATAAAGGGAAAGAAGTAAGCTTCTATTTTCAAATATTCGAGAACTAGTCACAAGTGGTCAGCTCATCACTGACGCCACGCTACTGCGATAATTCCCTACAAACCCTATTGAAATGACCGATGACTTGATGGTCACGTCACCGGTGGCCACTTAGCAGAGCTGATCAATCAGTTTTGATGTTACCATTTGCACAAGGCACATGTAATTTTAGATCTATAGGTTACGTCTACTACAAGGATATCTGTTTATAGTTAGTATAGTATCGTTTCAACGATGATAAGGGTATTCATAATTATCACTGATGATAAGGGTATTCATAATTATCACTGATGATAAGGGTTTTCATAATTGACTAAAATAATAGAGACTTGAAACGAATTGAATCCAATTTACATTTGTTACTTTTGTTCGAGTTTTGATAAAGATACAAATTACCATCAGTTAAATTACGTCAAGATTATTCAGCATGCATTAGCGCATCATGGTTTCAAGAATCAAGATACATCGTTGATATTAATATATTCATGAATACCAAGCCTATCTAGAAGATACATATGGTGTGATCCAGCTCAGGATTCTTAGTGGAATGGAAACTACTTTGTATAATGTCCCGTAATTCAAATTTATATTACACGCGACAGCTATGTTTGGTCCGGATATATTATAAATACCATTTCGTGTTTAAACTCTATTACCAACTTACTTCTAATTATTTAGGATTGACATCGATTATTTCGTGTTTAAACTCTATTACCAACTTACTTCTAATTATTTAGGATTGACATCGATTGACCTCCTAAACTGCTTACACCAACAATCTTTTTATCCAGACTTTTCGCTTCATCAATTATTTCCTTTAATAAATAAATTAATCAATTTTCCATAATTTTAAACAGATTAGCTAAATCGCGTTTAATGATTCAAATCGCGATTAATTAAATTTAATTGCCCGATAACTAACCCGATTAAAGTGTAACATGACTCTAATACTCTGATTGGGGAGTTAGGGTTCATCATCGACATCGATACTTAACCTCATCTTTTTTACGGGTCAAACAAAATTGGGGAGTTAGGGTTCATCATCGACATCGACGGAGTTTGACCAAGTTTATCCATGATTCATCGACATCGATTTAAGCTCCTAATTTAAGCTATTGAAATCGAGAATTTAGGGTTTTTGAAGGATTTATGGAAGACGATGAAGGACATGCAAATACTGCAACAATGGAAGCGGATGAAAATCAAGGAGAAACTTGGTTCCATCTCCTAGTAACTTCGGTGACTACAGATGAAGAAGAGACAATTAATAAAGAGTGGAGCATTCATGTTACTCCTGTTACTGAAGCTTCGAGGATGGAAGAAGCAAACGAAGATGATGAGGAGTTTTGGGAGTATGAAATTGGACAAAAGCCAAGAAAGTGTGAGAAGGAAGACGAAGAATATGGGAATTCTGAAATCAGAAATGGTGAAGAAGAAGAGGAGCTTGAAGATCGGTATGAGTTTGAAATTGAGGCTTCAGTGGCTGCTTTTCAGGATAAGGAGTTTATTGGCAGGAATACAATTCCTGAAAGCTCGGATGAAGATGAAGATGAGTTAGATGCTTGGTATAGACGAAGCAAAAAATCGAAGGATAAAATAGAAGTGGAAACATCTTCTTGGTCTGGTTACGAGTTCAAAGAAGCGATTTTACATTACGCATTGAGCAAAGGTTGGAATATTGAGCAAAGCAGGTGGGAAAAAACGAAGCGTAACTTCAGGTGTGGAAATGGAGGCAAATGCAAATGGAGGATCTATTGTGCGTTTGATCAGCCAAAGCAGAAGAGGTTAGTGAAGACTAGGTACATATATCATAATTGTACGCGTAATGAGAAGTGTAAGCTTCTAAAGAGTCTGGTTATAGCTAGGTTGTTTCTTGATAAATTGCGAGAGGATAATAAATTAATATATGAGAAGATTCAGGAGCAGATAAAGGAGAAGTGGAAACTGATAGCTTCAAGAAATCAATGCCAACGAGGAAGAACAGTGGCTTTGCAATGGCTTGTCAATGAGTATGCAGACCAATTTGCTCATCTCCGAGGCTATGTGAGAGAGATTGAAAAGACCAACCCAAGTACAAGTGTAGTACTTGAAACCATTCCTAAGAGCACCATTAATTTTATTTCGAAGCTTTACTTTGAATTTTTCGAGTTTGTGGCTGAGTTATGAGTTATTTGATGGCTGAGTTATGACTTATTTGATGGTTGAGTTATTATTTATTTGATGGCTTAGTTATTAGTTATTCGATAGCTGAGTTATGAGTTATTTGATGGCTGAGTTATGACTTATTGTTGTAGGTGCGTGCGAAGAAAATGATTATGAAGGAGGCTGTAGAAGAGTTATTTCCTCAATGGGCGGGTAAAGCAGATGACCCACAACTTGTTAACTTGATAAAAGACATACATGCGGATATTCACATTCCACAAAACATCCAAGTTGGCAATTGTGGGGTGTATTCGTTGAAGGTTGTCGAGTGTCTAGCGCTTTGTTTAACTTTTGATTGGATATATGATGCAAATATTCAGGGTTTACAGGTCAAGATGGCAGCATAAATCCTAGATGAAAGAGGAAGTGATATGATAATGCAGTTTAGGTGATTTACCATTCATGAATCTTTTATTTTGTATTTGACTTATGGTATGTTTATTTTTTATTTGACTTATGCTATGCCCTATCGTTTATATAACTCAGATGTGTCATTTATATAATCCAATCATACCTCAAGCATACCCTAAAATCAGAAAATGTAATTAAAGTTCTTTAAAAGTTATATTAGAGTTCCTCTTATCAGTATCAAATGAATAAAATCAACCGAATATGTGTACTTTCTTAAATTTTCAAATTAAGACTCTAACTTGATCTTGAGATATATGTTTTCTTACGGTTACTTAAACCTTATTTTTGTGTCATTTCTTGAATTTCCAAGTTGAGACTCTAACTTGATCTTGAGATAGTTTATTGACTTACAATGTGTGTACTTTCTTATATTTTCCATTGGACACACTTAAGAATCCTAAACCCTAATTCCTATACTTTAAACCCTAAATTGTATCTGAATGGTATAAGTCAGCCGTAATGTTCAGTGTAATTTGTATCGCGATGTTTCATATTTGGAAAAGTTAATTGAAGTATTTTAAAATGTTATTCAATTAATTGAAGTATTTTAAAATGTTATATTGAAGCTTCTCTATTCAATATCAAATGAATATGCAATTAAAGATACTTTCTAAGTGGCACACTAAAAATGCAGTACCTAGATCCTAAAATATATAACCTAAATGTATACAATTTTAATGGTATCTAAATGTATTCAATATCTATTTGTTTAATAACATTTTCATTCAATATGAATGCATTAAATGTTTTCATGACATATATATATATATATAAATGTTTTCATGACATATATATATATATAATATATACATAAGAGAATTGATTTTCATGACCTAGACTCCATGCGATAATTCAGCCCTACAATATGCATAAGTCAGCAATAATTGATGACGTTTCGTGTTTTGGCAGAAACAAATGATCTCGTGACGTTTCATCGTTTATAATTTATTTCTTTTAATTGGTCCATAACTCAGCCATCACCTTGGAACTTAGATAATTCTTTAGATATTTTACATGAAAAAACAAATTTCATATATATTAAAAAAATTATTAAATTTCGTACAATTTTTATTAGAATTTACAGACACTGTATGAAATTCAGAGTTAAGAAGAAATACTCATTTGACCCAAAAAAAAAAAAAAGAAGATACCCATACTCTGGCTGTAACTGACAGCTTTTAGTTCTGTATTTTTTTCTTGTTTAAATAATTATGTTTTGTTTAAACTGTTCATCAAGTAGTTTGTTTGTTTTTTTAAAAAACTTTCATCGTGTAGTTTGTTGCAATGGTAACAAAATCTTTACAACTTTCATTACCTCTTAAGACAAGAAACTAATTTTTAGTTACTTTAGGAAGAAAGTTAGTAAAATAACAAATAACATTATTTTAAATTGGATACAATTGTTGGATAATTCCAAGCTTGTGGAAAATTAACATATTATTAGATGTTTAATATGTTAAGAGATAAACATGAAAAGGAAATCTAGAATAGGAAAAGGAAGTTTTCTATTAGATTAAGTTTATGTTTTCCATATCCCACATGTTAAAGGGAATTGTCTTTCATATAAATATAGGTCTAATGGAGAGATGTTCCATAAGATCTAAGAGAAACATTGAGAGCTTTAGTTTTGAGTAGTTTCTAAAGCTAATAAGAAAAGTTGTTCTTATTAATTCTTTGTTTCTAGAGATTTGAATTGGTATCAGAGCCCCTCAGGTTGGAGACTCGATCTAAGCTTAAGTTGAAGCTAAGATCCTGGTGCTTGTGAACAAGAGATCGCGAAGGCAAGATGGCTGACACGACTAGGGGTCCACGCACGAAGGACTTTGGATCCGCATCCATCCAATGTCCTATGTTATCATCGACAAACTACACAGTTTGGTCGATGAGGATGAAGGTGTTACTTCGTGTTCATGAGGTATGGGACACGATAGAACCGGGTTCGGATGATCAAAAGAAGAACGATGTTGCGATAGCTCTTTTGTTTCAATCCATCCCCGAGACTTTGATTCTCCAGGTGGGAGAACAAACCGCATCAAAGGATATCTGGAACGCCATCAAGTCACGACACCTAGGAGCTGATCGTGTAAGGGAGGCGAGACTTCAGACATTGATGACGGAGTTTGATAGGTTGAAGATGGATGATAACGATACCGTGGATGACTTTGCGGGCAAGATATCAGGTTTATCATCCAAAGCAGCCTCGTTGGGAGAAAACATAGAAGAATCCAAGATGGTTAAGAAGTTCTTGAAGGGTCTTCCAAGACACAAGTACATCCAGATCGTCGCATCACTTGAGCAAGTCCTAGACCTCAACTCTACGGGTTTCGAGGACATAGTTGGAAGGCTTAAGGCGTACGAGGAGCGTGTAGGAGAAGAAACTCAGAAAGAAGACCAAGGGAAGCTTATGTTTGCAAACAACGACCATCATAGTCAGAGGGGCTATGAAAATTTCCGAGGTAGAGGTAGAGGACGAAACGGTAGAGGTAGAGGTCGTGGTAGGTCACACAACCAAAATCATGTGTCACACACCGAAGACAGAAACTCGAAGAAAGATCGATCCAAGGTGATATGTTGGAGATGTGACAAGCCGGGTCACTATGCAACTGTCTGTCCCGAAAAGTCAGTGAAGAATCAAGAAACCAACCTAACCGAGACACAAGAGGCCGATGCACTCTATGTACATGAGGTGGTGTTCTTGAATGAAGATAAAGTGATTCCTAAGAATCTAGATATCAACAAAGGCGATGCAAGTGTTTGGTATTTGGATAATGGAGCTAGTAATCACATGACAGGGAGCAAGGAGTTCTTTTCGAGTTTGAATTTAAATACCAAAGGAAAGGTGAAGTTTGGTGATGGATCGTGTGTTGATATCATTGGAAAAGGTGTGATTACTTTTGTGTGCAAGACCGGTGAGAAGAAGGCACTCAAAGACATCTATTATATACCCGACCTGAAGCATAACATACTAAGTCTTGGACAAGCAACAGAAAACGGATGTGAAGTTAACATGAAAGATGTCTACTTAACACTCACAGACTCGCGTGGAAGGTTGCTAGTACGTGTTAGAAGATCTCCAAACCGTCTCTACAAGACCCCTATGGAGATAAGCTACCCAGAATGTTTACATGTCAGAGATGAAGATGCTACATGGAGGTGGCATGCTCGACTAGGACATATAAGCAATGGAGTGATGAACAACATGGTAAAGAAAGAGATGGTCATAGGAATGCCGAGTCTGAGTAACTCAACAGAAAGCGTGTGTGACGCATGTCTAGCAGGGAAGCAAATTAGACATTCATTCCCGACCAAAACCATGTTTCGTGCGACAAAGCCATTAGAGTTATTGCATGGAGATTTGTGTGGACCGATCACACCACCAACGCCTGCAAATAATAAGTATGTTTTTGTCTTGATTGATGACTTCTCTAGGTATATGTGGATTATACTTATGAAGGAGAAGAGTGAGGCATTCGATCGATTCAAAAGGTTTAAGGAGAGTGTAGAGAAGCAAACCGGGTCAACCATTAAAACCTTTCGCACCGATAGAGGAGGAGAGTTTACCTCAGCTGAGTTTAATCTATTTTGTGAAGAGAATGGAGTGAATAGGCACCTAACCGCGCCTTACACACCTCAGCAAAACGGTGTTGTGGAGAGAAGAAACCGAACTTTAATGGGAATGACAAGAAGTATGCTGAAGGCAATGAAGATGCCGAACTACTTATGGGGAGAAGCTGTACGACATTCAACTTACCTCATCAATAGAGTTCCTACGAAAGCCTTGAAGGATCAAACGCCATACGAGTGTCTCACATCGAGGAAGCCAAATATCGAGCACTTGAGAATATTCGGCTGTGTAGCACACGCAAAGATATGTGTGACACACCTGAAGAAGCTAGATGAGAGATCAAAGTGCGTGATCAATCTTGGAACCGAGCCGGGTTCTAAAGCTTATAGACTCTATGATCCAGTCACAGGGAAGGTGATGGTGAGTAGAGATGTGATTTTTGAAGAAGAGAAATCTTGGGATTGGTCGACTACAACAAACCAAGAGGATTGTGAACCAAGTATGCTTAAGCTTCCACATGAGGGTGATATAGAAGAAGGAAATGATCAAGGTGGTGATCATGAACAGGAAGCTATAAACCAAGATGAGGAAGAAGAAGAAGATACTGATCACAATGAAAACCAAGACGGTGAAGTTCAACCGTTGGTGACTAGACATGGCCGGACCATAACAAAACCTAAGTATCTCGATGACTATGTGTTACTTGCAGAACAAGAATGTGCAATGTTGTTGCTCACAGTAGATGGAGAGCCAGAGAACTACCTTGAGGCTGAGCACATACGAGAATGGGTTGAAGCAATGGTGGCCGAGATGGAGTCTATCACAGAAAACAAGACGTGGGAGCTTGTGGATAGACCAGTTGGAGCGAAACCAATAGGGTTAAAGTGGATCTACAAGATAAAGAGAAAGGCGGATGGTACAGTGAACAAGTATAAGGCGAGACTTGTGGCAAAAGGTTATGTACAAAGACAAGGAATAGATTTCGATGAAGTGTTTGCACCCGTGGCACGTCTCGAAACTATTAGGCTCTTGATAGCCCTCGCAGCAACCAATGGTTGGGAGATACATCACATGGATGTGAAGACCGCATTCTTGAATGGAGATCTGAAGGAGTTAGTGTATGTAACTCAACCCGAAGGTTTCGAGAAGAAAGGAGAAGAAGATCGAGTGTATGTGTTACACAAGGCTTTATATGGGTTACGCCAAGCACCAAGAGCTTGGAATATTAAACTCGATCAAGTTCTAAAGGAGATGAGATTTGAGAAGTGCACGAAGGAATCATCAGTGTACCGCAAGACTGAAGGAGGAGACGTCTTGATCATAGCCATCTACGTTGATGATCTATTTGTGACTGGAACTTCTCTTAAAGTGATTAAGCGTTTCAAGGAGGAGATGTCAAAGAAGTTCGAGATGTCAGATCTAGGGAAGCTAACGTATTATCTTGGCATTGAGGTGATTCAAGGAGCAGACGGAATCAGAATAAAACAAGAAAGGTATGCTCAAGGAATCCTGTGTGACACAAAGATGGAGACGTGTAACGCGACTCAAGTTCCAATGGAGCCGAACTTAAAAATCTCAAAAGCTGAAGATGAACCAGGGATAGATGCTACGGAGTTCAGAAGAACCATAGGATGTTTGAGGTATCTGCTTCACACACGACCCGACTTGTGTTACGCAGTGGGTGTTCTAAGCAGATACATGCACAATCCGAGAGACTCTCATGGACAAGCCATCAAGCACATACTGCGGTATGTAAAAGGAACAATAAACTTCGGTCTGTTTTTCAAGAGAGATGGGCCAAGGAGTGTTGTTGGTTACAGTGACAGCAGTCACAACATTGATCTTGATGATGGGAGAAGCACGTCGGGACATGCATTCTACTACGGTTCATCACTGATCACTTGGACGTCGCAGAAACAGCAGACGGTCGCATTGTCATCATGCGAAGCAGAGTTCATGGCGGCAACGGAAGCAGCGAAGCAAGCTAATACCTATTTCCTGAACAACTCACTCTATGATTCACTTCTTCCGTTCTTCCAGTATGAATCCTAGCTGTTGTTTAGTCGGTAACGAGATTGTTTCTTAGGTCAAAAGGTACCTTCCTCATTCGTACATGAGTTCTTCATAGTGAAGTAAGCACTCACACACCTCTTACCCGTAATCGAAGTGGAGCATGTGCCGGGTGTTGAGCAGAAGGCCGACATCCTTACCAAGCCATTAGCAAGGATTAAGTTCAAGCAAATGAGGAGCTTAATTGGAGTTCAAGAAATTGATCTCCCTAATTCAAGTTGGAATTAAGGGGGTGAATGTTGGATAATTCCAAGCTTGTGGAAAATTAACATATTATTAGATGTTTAATATGTTAAGAGATAAACATGAAAAGGAAATCTAGAATAAGAAAAGGAAGTTTTCTATTAGATTAAGTTTATGTTTTCCATATCCCACATGTTAAAGGGAATTGTCTTTCATATAAATATAGGTCTAATGGAGAGATGTTCCATAAGATCTAAGAGAAACATTGAGAGCTTTAGTTTTGAGTAGTTTCTAAAGCTAATAAGAAAAGTTGTTCTTATTAATTCTTTGTTTATAGAGATTTGAACAATAAACTGTATGCCCAATATAGAAAGAGACATTATAACAGTATTGTCTCCCATTTCCTACATTATTTAAAGTCAACAATCCATTCATGTGTTTCTCATACAGCAATCTAATTTTCTGATTGATCAATTAGAGTTTTTGTTTTCTTAGTTCAATTAAAAAAGAACAATATGGGTATGTCTAGAAAATTAATTAAGGCAATTATTATATATATGACTCTTATAATGGTGTTCTTCACTCTTGCAACAATCAAGATCAATGCCGAAGATGTGATAAGCTACGAAGCTTTATATCAAGATAGGGCACTTGGATGTAATCCAAAGTATCCTGTAACTTGTGTGATACAAAAGGCCAATTGAACTATGTGAGTTTGATCCGAGGTGCCTGGCACGGTTATTTTTAATATTTTTATCTATAAAATATATTGTTTCGTCAAATGTTTATATCCAGTTCTATAAATAATTAATGGTGTTTGGCTGATATGTTGGAATTGTAACAATTATTATAAAGCTTCAATACCAAATGTGTTGGTATTATAGATGATCACGGCTTTATAGATGATCACGTCTTGAAAAGGTATTGAAGCTTTATAATAATTTTTACAATTCCAACATATCAGCCAAACAGCATTAATTATTTTTAGAACTGGACATAAACATTTGACGAAACAATATATTTTATAGATAAAAACATTAAAAATAACTGTGCAAGACACCTCGGATCAAACTCACATAGTTCAATTGGCCTTTTGTATCACACAAGTTACAGGATACTTTGGATTACATCCAAGTGCCCTATCTTGATATAAAGCTTCGTAGCTTATCACATCTTCTGCATTGATCTTAATTGTTGCAAGAGTGAAGAACACCATTATAACAGCCATGTATATAATAACTGCCTTAATTAATTTTCTAGACATACCCATATTGTTCTTTTTTTAATTGAACTAAGAAAACTAAAACTCTAATTTATCAATCAAAAAATTAGATTGCTGTGTGAGAAACACATAAATGGATTATCGACTTTAAATAATGTAGAAAATGGGAGACAATATTGTTATGTCTCTTTCTTTTTTGGGCATACAGTTTGTTGTATCCAATTTTAAAATAATGTTATTTGTTATTTTACTAACTTTCTTCCTAAAGTAACTAAAAATTAGTTTTTTGTCTTAAGATGTAATGAAAGTTGTAAAGATTTTGTTTCTATTGCAACAAACTATACGATGAAAGTTACTACACGATGAAAGTTACTACACGATGAACACTTTAAACAAAACATAATCACTTAAACTAGAAAAATACAGAATTAAAAGCTGTCAATCACAGCAAGATTATGGGTATCTTCTTCTTTTTTCTTTTGGTCAAATGGGTATCTTCTTCTTAACTCTGAATTCCATAGTGTCTGTAAATTCTAATAAAAATTGCACAAAATTTAATAATCTTTTTAATATATATGAAGTTTCTTTTCTTTTTCATGTAAAAATATCTAACAAATTATCTAAGTTCCAAGGTGATAGCTGAGTTATGAACCAATTAAAAAATAAAAAATGAAAGATAAAATGTCACGAGATAAATTAAATGAAACGTCGCGAGATCAATTGTTTCCGCCAAAACCTGAAACATCATCAGTTAGAGCTGATTGATGCATACTTTACGGCTGAGTTATCGCATGGGATCTAGATCATGAAAACATGTAGTGTCCATTCAGATTGAATGGAAATGTTATTAAACAAGTAGATATTGAATACATTTAGATACCATTAAGATTGTATACATTTAGGATATAGAGTTTAAGATTTAGGTACTGCATTCTTCAGTGTGCCACTTAGAAAGTATCTTCAATTGCATATTCATTTGATATTGAATAGAGAAGTTTCAATATAACCTTTTAAAGTACTTCAATTAACTGAATAACTTTTTAAGATACTTCAATTAACTTTTATGGGTTTTGGATTTAAGGAATAGTTTTATTCCTGCCCAAATACGAAACATCGCGATACAAATTACACTTGATGACTGACTTATAAGAACGTTATGTTTGACTTATACCATTCATATACGATTTAGGGTTTAAGGTATAGGATTTAGGGTTTAGGGTTCTTAAATGTGTCCAATGAAAAATATAAGAAAGTATGCACATTGTAAATCAATAAACTATCTCAAGATCAAGTTAGAGTCTCAACTTGGAAATTCAAGAAATGACACAAATATAAGGTTTAAGTAGTCGTAAGAGAATATATATCTCAAGATTAAGTTAGAGTTTCAACTTAAAAATTGAAGAAAATACGCATATTTGGTTGATTTTATTCACTTGATATTGATAAGAGGAGCTCTAATATAACTTTTAAAGAACTTCAATTACATTTTCTGATTTTAGGGTATGTTTGAGGTATGATTGAGTTATATAAACGACACATCCGAGTTATATAAACGATAGAGCATAGCATAAGTCAAATACAAAATAAACATACCATAAGTCAATACAAAATAAAAGATTCATGAATGGTAAATCACTTGAACTGCATTAACATATCACTCTCTCTTTCATCTAGGATCTTTTATGCCATCTTGACCAAAAACCCTGAATATTTACGTCGCATATCCCATCAAAAGTTACACAAAGCGCTAGACACTCGACAACCTTCATTAAATACACCCCACAATTGCCAACTTGGGTGTTTTGTGGAATGTGGATATCCGCATGTATGTCTTTTATCAAGTTAACAAGTTGTAGGTCATATGCTTCACCCTACCATTGAGGAAACAACTTTTCTACAGCCTCCTTCATAATCACTAGGGGCGAAGCCTCCGCGCAAGCGCGGAGTCATGGACGTTGTTGTTGTTCTATCTTAATATGTCCATGTGATGACTTGTTTGCAGATTTTATGTTTGGGTGTGGTCATTAATTTTCGAGGATTTGTATTGTATTATGGTTGAGGTGTGGTGATGAATTCTGATACTTATTTTTTTTGCGGTTGGTGTTGTGTTGGCAGAGTAAATTTATATTGTGTTGTTTATTTGATGTAGTAATTCTTTTTAAGAAATGATTTTTCCAGCTTTAGAAGGTCTTTTTTTTTTTTTAATTGGTGTAATGTGTATGAAATATGAATACGTTAGGTTTAAGTGTTTGTTGGCCCTTTACTTACAAAGAAAATGTAGTGCTAAATGTTTCCCTTGAAAAATAAAATTGTACGGTTTGGATCTTCGTTTGACCCACCGGTGAAAACGGGTCATGGACTGAATTGTTGTTATATATAAATATGTGGAGATGATGTGGTCTGACGTTGTCTTCGACTTGCGAATATTTGTAAATTTATAGGAATTATTGTGTTCTTTTGTTAATGACTAAGTTGTGGTCGCAAAGTAGTATTAGTTGTTAACATACTTTTTCACGGTGCTCTGTATTGCATTATTAGTTATAAAGAAGAGAATATGAGTGGTGACTGATTGTTTTTTCATCGAGTTAACTCAAAGTAACGTACTTTAAAGTCATAATTTTACACATGTTTTCTGTGTTGAGTTGATTGGAAATATTTTTTTCTGTAACACTTTTAAATATTTATATCTGTAACCTTTAATATAATCTGAAGCCATTGCGTTTTTTTGTGGTATTTTATTTATTTTTTTAACAGTTATATCTATTAGCTAACCAACTCATCAATGGGTACAAAGTTTAATTTTGTTTCAGGGATAAACATTTCTTTGCTCCCAGCTTCTTCAATCTCTGAGTACTCATTCAGAGTCATCACATAGTCGTTCTGAACCGTCTTGTACTGCTTGTTAGCAAGCTTAAGTGATCCCCTCGATATGTAATAGACCTTTCCCTTATGAAATGTGTCATAAAACTTCCTTGCAGCTGCGTTAAACATTGTCGCTTTAATCTGAGTTCCCTGGTTTTTCCATCAATAAAACCAAAATCAGTCACCACATCAAATCTAATAAAGTTTTCAGAACCATATAATTCATCAAAGGAGTCTTAACTTCCTCATCAGTTAGTTCCACGTTGAAGACACATCCTTCTCCCCTAGCATTTTTGTAAGTTCTCAGCACACCTTTGTATATAACACGGACTTTAATGGTCCAACTTCCTTAGTAAGGGTTCAATGACACAAGCGGATGGAGGGCATAGCTATTCTTGCAGCTGGCGCAGAACTACAAAAAAGAAAAACCCACCAAAGTTTAAGTAACATCCATAAAAACTTGATAAAGAGCACAAGGCAAAGAAGTTAAAGAATATTTGCTAACCTTCCAGTTTTCCCTCTGCTCATTGATTATCTCTGAAGCTGACTTGGCGACAAACTCCTACTTCGGTTTCATCGGTATGCATGTCGAAGCTTTAAGCTCAGATTTAATCTCTGATTCAAGAGCAGGAGCAACATGCTCGCATTTTGTTACGGCAAATAGCTGAAATAAAGAGATAGGACAAGACACAAGATTAGTTTTGGTTACTTAACAATTTTATTGGTTTCAATCAAAGAAGCAGTAAAGATTATTACTTTTCTCCCGATTTACCTGGAATATCGTTGGGGTATAATCAAGAAGACGAATGAGACCCAGATTCTGGATTTTTCCGGAGATTATCTCAGACGTTAAAGTCGCGGGTAGCATTGCTTTGATCTTCATCTTTCCATCATTAGCATTAAATCTGAGAAACAAAATCACATATCAATACATTTCTTCCAGCTTATAGATTCGATAAACTCAACTTTTATCTCCAAAAAAGAAATTACTTTTTAGCATAATATATATATACCAAAACCTGTAGTTTTTATTTCATATGTTTTTAAAAAATGCAAGTATTATTTTTTTTTTTAGTTGGAAGAGGAAAGGAGGGAGGAAAAAGGGGAGAAGAAAAGGAGTGATGGTCATAGGGAACATAACAGAATAACTCTGATGTTGACTCTTTAGCTGAAAAAGCTTGAGTTTTTTCTAAATGGTTATATCATATGAAGTCACTATCTCAAATAAACTGAGGAAGCCAACAAGGCTTGATCTTTGAAGCCAAATAAAGAGAGGAACGAACCTTGAGTTTGAGATCCAACCGAAGAGACTTGCTTTTGATTACCAGACGACACACTCCAATCTTCCGGCATCACAGTAGACACCTGCTTAAAACCAAACAACCAAAGCCGTATCAAAAGTTATGTTCTGTAATTAAAACGTAAGAGAGGGATTAGAGACGAACGCGAAGCGCAACGGCAGCGCAGGCGATTTCAAGCTTGCTCTTGAGAATCGCTTGATAGTGGTTAGGATCCATCTCGTCAACAGATGAAGACGGAGGAGCACGACAAACATTTTTTGGCTTTTGTATATCGACGACGACGTCAGATGAAGCTTCTTCTGGTTTTGTAACGGTAAACTCATATTGAACCTGCGTAGATGAATATACGATTACGTTATCCGTCGTTGAAGATGAAGAGATGAAACTCCCCGCGGGAACGGATATCTCTTCGAGAAGCATCTGGAACGCCCACTCCGATTGACTTCTGATCATACCTTCTCTTCTCCCTCCCCACCATCACCACCACCCAATATATCTCTTTCTTCTTCTCTCAATGTCAAACCTAACAACCACCCCACCTGAGAGAGAAACAGAGAAACCCAGAAACAGAGAGATATAGGGTAGAGCTGAAACAGAGAGAGGATCAAGACAGTTTTCGATTTCCAATGGTTTGGAGGTTTGTTAATGGCGTCATAGACTCCTGGGACTGAAAGGGAGAAGAACCTTACCCTTTACTGATCTTCTTGATTTCTCATCATTACCGTAAGAAGGGTAGGGTTTTTAATTCGTCTCTTGTTGACTTTCCTTGCGAATTAACAAAAGGGTCTTTTCAAGTTCGTAGCTTTTCCTCTCCTTAAGGATGGGTTTCTATGTTAGTTAGAAAAGCTAAGACCTTTGAGTTCTTTTTTAATTGTATTTTGGAGAAAAAGGGAGATGGCGTCTTTAACCTGTAAGAAGGGAAACGAAGAAGCTTAATCGACAAAAGTACAAAACACGGCGTTTACATGGTTTACCTTTAATCGGACCAAACAGGCAGAATCAGACCAAACTATACTTCTCTCATATATCAAACCAAATCGTGGAGGATCAGACCAAAATACAACTCAATCAACCGAAAAAATCAAAAAATAACGGGTCCCACAATCACTAAAAAAAGGCATACGTGGATGCTTTTAGAAGAGAGCAAAGTGCCTCATTATATAATATATATATATATATTTTCTTCGCACACACCTACAACACCATCAAATATATAATAACTCAGCCATCAAATAACTCATAACTCAGCCACAAACTCGAAAAACATACCGGAGAAGACGATCGTGGAGAATATGATTTTGTAGAAAACACTTGCGTAGAAGATAATTTTGGGAAAGACGCTTGCTGAAAAGAAGATTTCGGAGAAGACAATTGTGGAGAAGAAGATTTCAGAAAAAACAACGATGTTGACTCAAACGACGGTGAGTATTTAATCGGCGAATGAAGTTTTAAGTTAAATGTAGTTTCATTGCCTTCTTTCTCTTTTGATCACAATTATCAGTGATGTGAGTTACAGTTATTAGTGATGTAAATTTGTTAATAATTTTAATTATTTTTAAAAATATAAATAATCTCAATCAAAAAATTAATCAAGGGTGTTTATTAGAATTTCATAGGGATCAAAAAGTATTTGAGTAATTTTCAAAAGATTAATAGTATTATAGTTATATAACAACTTTTCTATGCTACTTGAGTCAAGGACGGATGCACTTGTGCACTTACGGGGGCACATCCCCCATCTCTTTTTAGTTTTCTTTCTATAACTTACATAAGACTTTATATAGTGCCCCCAGCTCAAATATTAAACATAATGAAAATTTATTTGTGCCTCCATCTAAATAGAATCCTAGATCCCCTTGATTTGAGTAATTTTCTCTATCACAAATCCCTGCAAATAACAACCATATTTATATATATTCAGACCAGCATATTACTTTGTCTTTGGTACTCGGTAGTCTTAATTGCTGCAAGAGCCATTGCAACAAAAAATGCCAAAGATACAACAATCTTCAGGTTTTTGCAGCAACACTCTTTAAAACTAAGTAAATACAAATTTTGATCTAAACTGTTGATATATCTATAAGGTGGTTGTTGTTATGAAACGTAAAATGTATAGTAACACTGGACTTTTTTAACTAAAAGATCGTGACTAATTTGGTTACGAGCTATATTTATATTTTTCTATAAATACGTAGTAGCTTGCTAAATTTAAAATGGTTGTGTCTAAAGATAATACTTGCAACAAATAGAATATAGATGATCACGTCTTGAAAAGGTATTGAAGTTTTATAATAATTGTTACAATTCCAACATATCAGCCAAACACCATTAATTATTTTTAAAACTGGATGTAAACATTCGACGAACGATATATTTTATAGATAAAAACATTGAAAATAACTATGCCGCACATCGGATCAAACTCACATCGTTCAATTGGCCTTTTGTATCACACAAGTTGCTGGATACTTTGGATTACATCCAAGTGCCCTATCTTGATATAAAGCTTCGTAACTTATCACATCTTCTGCATTGATCTTGATTGTTGCAAGAGTGAAGAACACCATTATAAGAGTCATATATATAATAACTGTCTTAATTAGTTTTCTAGACATACCCATATTGTTCCTTTTTAATTGAGTTAAGAAAAGAAAAACTCTAATTTATCAATTAGAAAATTAGATTGATGTGTGAGAAACACATGAATGGATAGTCGACTTTAAATAATGTAGGAAATGGGAGACAATACTGGTATGTCTCTTTCTTTTTTTGGCATACAGTTTGTTATATCCAATTTTAAAATAATGCTATTTGTTATTTTACTAACTTTCTTTCTAAAGTAACTAAAAATTAGTTTCTTGTCTTAAGAGGTAATGAAAATTGTAAAGATTTTGTTACTATTGCAACAAACTACACGATGGACGTTTTTTAAAAAACAAACAAACTACTTGATGAACAGTTTAAACAAAACAGAATCACTTAAACAAGCAAAAATACAGAATTAAAAGCTGTCAGCTACAGCCAGATTATGGGTATCTTCTTCTTTTTTATTTTGGTCAAATGAGTATTTTTTTCTTTAACTCTGAATTTCATATTGTGTCTGTAAATTCTAATAAAAACTGCACGAAATTTAATAATCTTTATAATATATATGAAATTTGTTTTTTTCATGTAAAATATCTAACGAATTATCTAAGTTCCAAGGTGATGGCTGAGTTATGAACCAATTAAAAGAAATAAATAATGAACAACGAAACATCACGAGATCAATTGTTTCTGCCAAAACACAAAACGTCATCAATTATGGTTGACTTACGCATACTTTAGGACTGAGTTATCGCATGGGATCTAGGTCATGAAAATCAATTCTCTTATACATATATTATATATATGTCATGAAAACACACATATATATATATGTCATGAAAACATTTAGTGCATTCATATTGAATGAAAATGTTATTAAACAAATAGATATTGAATACATTTAGATACCATTAAAATTGTATACATTTAGGGTATATATTTTAGGATTTAGGTACTGCATTTTTTAGTGTGCCACTTAGAAAGTATCTTTAATTGCATATTCATTTGATATTGAATAGAGAAGCTTCAATATAACATTTTAAAGTACTTCAAATAATTGAATCACTTTTTAAAATACTCCAATTAACTTTTCTGGGTTTAGGATTTAAGGAATAGTTTTATTCCTTCCCAAATATGAAACATCGTGATACAAATTACACTTGACGACTGACTTATAAAAAACATTATGGCTGACTTATACCATTCAGATACGATTTAGGGTTTAAGGTATAAGATTTAAGGTTTAGGGTTTTTAAGTGTGTCTAATGGAAAATATAAGAAAGTACACACATTGTGAATCAATAAACTATCTCAAGATCAAGTTCGAGTCTCAGCTTGGAAATTCAAGAAATGACACAAATATAAGGTTTAAGTAACCGTAAGAGAACATATATCTCAAGATCAAGTTAGAGTCTCAACTTGAAAATTCAAGAAAGTACACATATTTGGTTGATTTTATTCATTTGATATTGATAAGAGGAGCTTTAATATAACTTTTAAAGAACTTCAATTAAATTTTCTGATTTTAGGGTATGATTGAGTTATGACTGGATTATATAAACGACAAATTTGAGTTATATAAACAATAGGGCATAGCATAAGTCAAATAAAAAAATAAACATACCATAAGTCAAATACAAAATAAAAGATTCATGAATGGTAAATCACTTGAACTGCATTATCATATCACTTCCTCTTTCAACGAGGATTTATGTCGCCATCTTGACCTGTAAACCCTGAATATTTGCATCGTATATCCAATTAAAAGTTACACAAAGTGCTAGACATTCAACAACCTTCAATGAATACACCCCATAATTGCCAACTTGGAAGTTTTGTGGAATGAGGGTATCTGCATGTATGTCTTTTACCAAGTTAACAAGTTGTGGGTCATCTGATTCACCCGACCATTGAGAAAATAACTCTTCTATAGCCTCTTTCATAATCATTTTCTTTGCACGCACCTACAACAGTAAGTCATAACTCAACCATCAAATAACTCATAACTCAACCATCAAATAACTAATAACTAAGCCATCAAATAAATCATAACTCAGCCATCAAATAACTCATAACTCAACCACAAACTTGAAAACTCAAAGTAAAGCGTCAAAACATACTGGAGAAGTCGATCATGGAGAATACGATTTTGGAGAAAACGCTTGCGGAGAAGACAATTTTGGGAAAGACGCTTGCTGAGAAGAAGATTTTGTAGAAGACAATTGTGGAAAAGTTGATTTCGGATGAAAACAGCGTTGTTGACTCAAACGACGGTGAGTGTTTAATCGACGAATGAAGTTTTAAGTTAATTGTAGTTTCATTGCCTTTTTTCTCTTCTGATCACAATTATTACTGATGTGAGTTATAGTTATTAGTGATGTGAATTTGTTAATAATTTTAGTCGTTTTTAATATAAATAATCTCAATCAAAAAAATAATCAAGGTGTTTATTATAATTTTATAGGGATCAAAAAATATTTGAGTAATTTTCAAAAGATTAATGTTATTGTATCTATATAACAAATTTTCTATACTATTTGAGTCAAAGACGAATACACTTGTGCACTTACGAGGGCACGTGCCCCCATCTCTTTTTGGTTTTCTTTCTATTAACTTACATAAACTTTATGTAGTGCCCCCAGCTCAAATATTAAACATAATGAACATTTTATTTGTGCCTCCATCTAAATAGCATCCTAGAACCC
>MU105711.1:18285-112522 GCA_012274485.2 Sinapis alba | reverse complement strand
GAGAAAACATTACATGAGTAATCATGTGGTGTGTATGCATTGAGTACAATGAAATGAGCTCCTCCTGCGTTGAAGGAATAGTACAATGGAGAAAAAGAACCACTTTCGTTTGAAGGGAATGCGAATCTTGAACTGTATGCAACAAATGTCAGATTCTCATCGGTCTGCTGCTCAATCTCGTGCTCTCCTGCTACCATCATGGTTGGAACATTAGCTGTGAGTGGCTCCATGAACCTGTCATCACATCTCCATGATTAAACCACCAACAGATTCACAACCACTAGAGAAGAATCTTGGTTTACCTTCCCCAATAATCCCAGCGAGGCTGATAACTTTCTCTACTATTATAACAAGAATCACAATCAGAACTTGTTGTTCTGTTATGGACACACTGACAAGAACTGCAATCTAGTTTGGTCTTATCAGCGTAGCTGAATCCTCCGATCAAAACCACAAGATCAGGATGGTTAGAGAGAATATGAGTCAACACTGTTGATGTATTATAAGTAAGACCCAAATCTCCAGCCACAAGGATTCTGTGCGGATAACTCTCTGATGTAGACTTAGGCATTGTCCTGAAGTAATACTCTTTGCTCATTGCTGATAAAGACGGATCTCCGCATCGGTACTGATACAATGTGTTTGGTTTAAGACCTGTGAGCTGAACATGGTGGATGATCCCTGAAGTATAGTTATTCTTGAGGGCATTATACTGTTGGTTATACACAATAGAATGGCCTGTGGCATGTTTGTTTCTGCTACGTGCATTGAATTCGCGGTACTGGACTATGCTTTGCACTGAATTAGGATCCAGAGGCACAGAATCTTCTTCACAACAACCTTTGATAAAGTATGTAAATGTAAAAAAAGGTTGTTAAAGTTATAAAGAATGAATCTTTTAGACAAGAAGGTTTGACAACAGAGAAAAGTCAACAGCTTTCTAATCCCGGTTTATCAATCTAACCGGGGGAATGTGTAGACCGGAACAGTAACTGTTCAAGTTTCCTAAGTAGATCCAGATCTTGGCATAAGAAGATCGAAGTTCATGTAAAATAAACCTCAACGCTTATTGGATGTTTAAAGTATAAATAAAACATGTTTTAAACTAAAACTAATCACATTTTGACCCAAAAAAAAAAACTAAAACTAATCAAATAATATTCCACATCAATGTAAATGTAACAATGTCTGAGCATTTAAAATCTTTAATATCCAAACTTTACGGGATTTAAAATAAAAAATAAAAAAATAAATAGAAAGTTGAAGAGTCAAACCTGTTGTGACCCAAGAAATCCAGAGAGAGTCAACGCTGTACGATAAAGAGACAGAGATCTGTTCAGGTAGAAACTTCGAGTTGGGTTGTACGAAACTCGGGTCGGATTCAGGTAAGTCGAATGCAACCCGGTTAAGATTCGGGTCGAGTGGAGCAGTCACTGGCGTAAACGGACCTTCGAGCGTTGAAGGGAAAGCATTAACGGTGATAATGATATTAACAGTACAAACCAAAATGACCAAAAAGGACATGGACGTCATTGTTTTACATGAATGCTTGTTGCAGCGAAGAAGATAACTCTCTCTCTCTCTTACCATAAAAATAAGAAAAATATTTTTCCTTTTTACGGGAAAATCCAATTATTTTTTAGTTCACATTTTCAACTATTCCAACCACAACTCACGAGACAGAGAAAAATTAGTTAATTAATTTAATAGTTTAATACTACGACCAATGATGACAACTAACTTTGAGTACTACAATCTAATTAGGTTACTTTATAGTATAATAATTACCCAGATGATTAAACATGATCTAATACTGACGTTTGATGAGTTAGTAGATTCCTTGCTTTGAAAACTTAGAATTATTTTGTGTGATAAAATTTAATTTAAAGGAAACAGACATTATTTACAAGTCTATTTTCATAAATGCTGTACATAAAATTGCTTATATTTTTGTAGATAATTTCTTATTAATATTGCCAATACTTTTTATTGAGCATATACTTTTTAAAAAAATATTTTAAAGTTATTGTTATTTATTTTTTTAATTTGTAAGTTGATTGGAATATAATCTTTGAAAATCTGTATTGCACCCTGTTTTTTTAGTTTAATATATATATATACACCATTAAATGTTCTGTGTATTTTTGTCTAAATTAAGTTGGCATTTTCAGATTTTACTAAAATTTTAATAATATAGGAGTATTTAGTAAATGACATAGGGATAATAGCGATATGTTAATACTACGAACTAAAGTCAACTGGACAACAAACGTTCAGACCTAAGATGCAACAATAACTAGAATCCGAACAGGTCGAAATTAAAAGCCTAAAAATAAGAAACATGAATGTTGAATCCGTTTCTTGTTTCGGTGACTTGAAACTCCGGCGACATCAAGCGGTGTAAGGACCGCCACCGCCTTGTTCCGTGACTACATCAATGATATCGTTATCTTCCATCTTTAGCTGTGGTAAAGAAAAGTGAAAATGTTAATATTAACAGTTTCTTTTTGGGGGGGGGGGGGTAAATTGAAAGTAATTCATAGGTGAAATTCAGAAAGTAAAAATGGGAATAGGCCACGGAGAGATAAACAAAACCTGAGAAGGAGTATGTTGTGGTTTGAGTCCTTTCTTATTAAAGATGAATCTGAGAGTACTGCGATCTAAATTTTTCTTCTCGCTGTAAGCATCCATTAGTTTTTTCAGAGGTGCATTCTCACCAATCTTGTAGAGATCCTCTCCTCCGTCCTGTGCGTTTCCCGTTTTTCATATATATGTTTTAAGATTTTTAATATTTGTTTCTGTTAAACAAGATTTTTAATTAATATGTTAAAAGATCCTTGAAAGAACATTTTGTAACTATTTTTCTAAAACTGCTGTTGAATTAGGTGGAGAAATGGAAGGGTGAGAGAACTCAGAGAAGGTGAAAAAAACTCCAAGAACAGTAGCAAATACGAAGAGAAGTTTCTATATAGGGAAAAAAGGGAACACAACTATTCCTTAGCAGCCAAAAAGCTTAAAGATGCAGTCATGCAGATAGAGAAAGAGACCTGTTGGCTCTTGACCTTGATCATAATCTTCTTTTGGCTTGATGATTCAGGAGATGGAGAATTGTTTGTTTCAAAAGAACTAGAGCTTTTGGAAACGGAATCCACCATTGTTGAGATTTTAACTTGAGAAGCTTTTAGGAGATTTTTGAGGTTTCTCAATTTATAGAGAGCAAAGCTGAAGAAACTGATTAAAGTGGTAGAGCTTTCAGCATTTAAAGACCATCCTAACCTCATGATTATCCGAAGTTTCTTAAGGTGAGGTTTTTAACTTTTTTAGTTAAAAATTAAGAAACAGTTTCTTAACTTCCGCTAAGAACTTCAACTTAAAAAAACCCGGATAATCATGCTCTAAGACAACCACTGGTCCAGCGTAACAAAACAAAGGCTACCCATTGGTCCTTTGTCTTTTTACTTTTGAAGTTCCCTTTTTACCCTTTGTCTTGTGTTTTCATATTACACATCCCAACAGAACTCAGAAGAAAAAAAGCAACAGGCTCCTTATTAACTCGGATGGTAAAACATATTCCAAAAAGCAAAATAATACATCTGTTAGAACTTAGAAGACTAGACCCTTTTTTTACTATCTCCAAACCAGGAAAAACATCACACTTACAGAGATAAGTTTCATTCTAAACAGTATTTCCACGTGTAAGAGTTCTATAACCAGTAAAAAATCTGACCTTTTATCACCAAAAAACTGTCCACTTTAAAAAAGAAGAAGTAAGAGACACTGAAGTTGTGTGAGAAGAAGTGGATCCATCTACAAGAAGAGAAAACAGTATTGGATATCTTCACCATCCATCATCAAGAATGTATATAATCTGGTGACTGGATGATTCTGATTAGCTCCTTGAGGTTAGCTAGAACCTGACGTGGTCCTAGACTGTTTTCCCCAACGAAGTTCAAGAGTTGCTCGATGTTCTGTGATATGATACTACGGTTAGAATGAGGAGAGAGGCAAATACGCTTTCTTCTTTTTTCAAGCTCCAGGGAGAGGAACAAAAACCGAATGACTTTCTTAAACTAACCTTGTTCAATAAGAAGACAGCGTAGGCAGCTCGAGTTGTATCTTGCCCATCCAAAAACAGAGGGAACTCGACAAATTTAAAGTTTTGGGAAAGAGTGGAAATGGGAGACATGTCTGATGGTGAGGGCTCAATGTAAGGCGCATAGTCTCGAATATATGTTTTGGAACCACCTAGGCGCAAAGGATAACGGATAGGCACTCCCAAGTAGGGAGCTAATAGGGACACGGCCTGCAAAATCCAAACAGGAAGCCTTTAGTACTTTCTACCCAACCAGAGTGTTAAAGGCGACACACAGGAAAATTAGAGTAGGAAGCAAGTTTTAGTCAGTAGCGAGAACACACATGAGCTACATATCCTAGGGCAGTTGCCGACTTCTGAACTTCTTTCTTGTCAGTGAAGAAGCTCATCTTTGTAAATGGGGCCATACTAAAAGGCAACCCCAGGATTCTCACGGATCCTTGACTCACAGGCTTAGTTCCTACTAAAGCCATAGATAAGATATAAGCAAGTCAAGAAGGTTAGATGCTGCAACAAAGGACTTTTTTCAAATACTTACGACAACAAAAGTCAAAGTTAGTGCTTGAAATCAATGCCAAGAGTCAATGAGTTGGCTTTTCATTAAACTATATCGTCTTAATAAGCTTTTAGACTCAAATTAAACAGCTGACCTAATCTACTGCAACCTGGAAGTGACTCCAGTTCTTGGTCTTGGGAAGGTCCAGCCACAATCTTCAAGGGATAGATAAATGAAACTTGGGATACCATGTACTGCTGCCTCTTTCTCAGCTTATTCGTTACAATCCTTAGATGAGTATAACCACTCTCTCCTTCTAGTTGGCAGTTCGACTCCTGCAACAGAAAAGAAAGAGTATCAATGATTCAGTCATTCACATGAAGAATGTATACCGCACAATCTCAGTTTTCCTTTTTGATGCAAGTGTCATCAAACCACTAACTCAAAACAAAACTAAGAGACAGTTGAATGAAGAAACTAAAGTCGTGAAACGCAAGTAGGAATAGGCATACGACATCCGAAACAAATTATTTGAAGTAGCCAAACACTTGAGTCCCAATCATACCTGCAGTTTGCTTTTAGTGATAGAAAGGGTAGTGCCGCCAACTAGCAAAGATCTCACCTCTGCACTGAGACTATCCTCTTTCGTCTTAACATCTTTCTCAGTGACTTTGCAAGCAACTGACGTCTTCTCCACAAGCATCTTTCTTGCTTCCAGCCTCTGACGCATTGCTTCAAGTTCATTAGTGCGTCTCAGTGATTCAGCACTAACCTGCCCGACAATTGGCCGCCCGCTAATCCGCGGGCTAAGCAATTAAAGCTCACTGAGTAGACAAAGTAACAGATAAAACAAGATGCCTCACAATAAACTTCTTATGGTGAAAGTCTAAGTAGTGCATCAAGAACAACAAAAGGTCAATCCTTTTTGGGAAATGACCACACAAATAGTCCTCAAAACACATGTAATTGCTTGCTTTGAATGAGTTTATAACTTAGCTTCAATCACATTCCTTAATTCACTGAAAATTTGATGCTTTACACTCTGAAACTCATTACAAGACCGAAGCAAAGCACGCACATGGGTAAGAGAAAAACCTGAATAAGAGACTCGAGTTTGGGCTGAAGGCTTAGCTTCTTCTCTGTGGCTAACTTAAGAGCAGAAGAAAGACTCCATAGCCGCGTGAGCTCATGGTCGAACTCTTCCCACTCGATAACCTTCGCATCCTCTTCTCGTTCGCTTCTTCTCAGCTTTTCAGACGAACTTGTCCCCGTTTCTCTTTCCATCAGCAATTGTCTTTTCAGAGACTACGCTACGCAAGTCTCTACGAGAAGGTCGAAATCTCTTCATTCGACTTTCATCACCAATTTGAAGGATCGGATCGAGCAGAAGATATCAAAACCCTAATTCGAGATGATCTGATTCGAGATCGATCCGTGGAACCAAAGTATTGAGGATGAAGAGAAGCTTCTCAGGCTGATTCTTCCTCCGATTTTTCAGATTTTCGCAGATTTTTTTTTTTTTTTTTTGAAGAATTAGTTACTTGAGGAAAGAGAGAGAGAATCTTCCGGGTTAGATATTTCCGGGCGGGTATTTTGTAAAGAACGGGCTATGCAGTATGGACCATTCGATCCGTCCAACTGAATGCGATTTCTCGTGTAAAGCATGATTCACTCACTAAAACTTGGTTTGAACCTAACAAATTCATTCGTACCGGTTATCCCCATTTTGATTTATTCGTTCCTTGGATTTTTCGTTTATTGAGAAAAAGCCAAAACAAAGATGATACAAGTGTCATGTCAAAAATAAAAGATGATACAAGAGTGATGTTGCGAGATCATCTTTAATTTCGCTTTTTTTTTTTTTTGTCCGACTTTAGGGTAAGATTATCTTAAACTCTATGCTATTTTCAAATTTTTAAGAAAAATTATCTTAGATAACTCTTTTTAGTTTGTTTTTCACAAAAATAATTTTTTTTAAAAAATGACCAAAATAAATTCTTTTAAAGGATAAAAAAATACATTTATATGCATTTATACATCTAAGGTTAATTAATCTAGACTTGGGGTTTAGAGTTAAATGGTGGATTTAGAGGTGGGATTTCAAATTTCAAAAAAAAAAATATTTAAAATTTCAAAATAAAAAAAGTTATTTTAGTCATTTTATTTTTTGAGGGCTATTTTTGTGATAAAAACTAAAAATGTTATTTGAGAAAATTGTCCAATTTTTAATATAGTAAAAATTAACATTACTCTAAAAATAAAATAATTATATCATATTACTTTATTTTTATCCATTACTTTATTTTACTACCAAGATAGAATAAAATCAGAAAATTATATTACAAAATAGATTTAACCCATGCCAAATATAAAATTTTCTTCAGAAAAATAAAATGAGAAAAGAGAAAGAAATAAATATGGTTCATGATTCATGTTAACTGAGTAATGTTAGTTGAGCGGTATTTTTTTGGGGCTCAGCATGTTTTTACGTTGGTTTTGGGTTTGATTCTTCGTGAGAACTGAATTATTACTACTTACTAGTTTATGCATTAGTTTTGGGTTCGATTCCCCGTGAGAACTAAATTATCAATTACATTCATTGAAAAACATTCCGAACTCGGATCAGACAATGTGATATTCAATCTACTTTGAAGTATTAAGTGTATTTTTCTGGAACCGACTAGATCATCTGATAGGATATATATATAAAAAAATATTATGGTTCATGTTGAATTTGGATAAAAATATTAACACTTTTTACTCCAGCAAATTATGTAACGTAGGATATATAGAATGTATGATATGCTTTTTCTTAGAACTCTCATGTGCATGAGCTCGTATTTTCAAATCACTTTCGCCTACCTATGAGCAAGGCCAACTATAACATAGTAAGTCTTGGATTCATTTTATTTCGAGAGGTTACATTCAATATTCATGTTTATTGGTGGATTTTTAGGCGGAGTTCTTAGCGTAATTTAAGAACCGTCTCTTAACTTTAACTAAAAAAAGTTAAGAGAGTGCTCTTAAATAAGAGATTAAGAACCGTCTCTTAACTTTTTCTTAGTTAAAGTTAAGAGATGATTCTTATATTACGCTAAGAACTTCATCCTAAGAACCCGCCAATAAACATGGCTTTATGGAACGTACTCGAAAGATGAAAGTAAAAGTGAAAGAGACAAAATTGTAATTATGCATCCTCAATCAAAATTCAATTGAGTTTACAAAATGACATAATGCATTTTGAGCATGCAATCTGATATTGCATCCATAACAAAGTCTTCTTCCAACATGTTACTATATGATTTTCACTCACCTTTCTTATAAATATAACAAAATAATAACAACAACAAAACAATTTCTTCCATGCGTCACTCAAGTTTCTTCAAATCTCTCGTCTGTGAATACTCACTCTGGAGATTTTTCCCTTCTTCCATCATCCTCTTAACCATTGCTACCCTCTCAAGAATCCTATCCACTGCAATCTCAAACGCATCTTCACTCTTCTCCGGTCCAACCAATCCTGGTTTAGTGTATATTATCTTCGGTATGATCTTCACAACTTCATTCCTCATCCTACAAATACTCTCCCAATCAATCCTACCCAACAAACTCCTAACACTAACTGTTCCATTCTTCATCCCTTCCTCTGGTATGTAAACCGAGTACTTGGTATAATCCTTTGGGAAATACCATTTATACTGGTTATAACCCGAACCGGGATGGAAGAAAACCGGTATACAACCGGCTAACATCGAATCAAATATCGATCTTCTAGTATATGAATCTCCCCTAGGTTGTAAGCAGAAAACAGAACGTTGAAACACTTCCATTACCTTAACCGGGTTATCACATTCTTGACCTGGTTTATTACAATCAAGAAACTTACATCTACCGTGAGACGCAAGGCATTGCTTTATGATCTCCCCTCTTATAGAACCATCCATTTGCGGCCTTGGAGCTCCAACAAACGAAAACAAATACTTCCTATTCACACTCTTCACTTTCCTCTGCCATCTCCGAACCTCGGATAAGCTCTCTGGATGGAAGTAAGTAGGATAAGGAACCGCAAACTCATTGGTCCAAGCAGTGGTTTCTATTGATAACATGGTCATGTTAGCAAACTCTGGCAACATCATCAGTTTGCTTCCCCACTCTGAATCTTCATCTAAACCTCTCCTGAAGTCCCAACCGATCCTTCCTGCTACAAAGAAGTGATCTCGACCATACATCTTCCTCCACTCAGGTCTCTCTCTTAGCCATTTAGCCAGCTTTATACCCAATTCGTCTCTAACCGTTGTATTGTATCCCCAGAGGTGACGGCTCACGTCGAAACCAGCGTAGTATGGGACGTAGAACGCTGAGGCTAGAGATGAATCGTTGGTCAAACACTCGTAATGTTTCATCCTCTCTCGGAAGATAACCGCTAGCAAGAACTGGTTCGTTGCGTACCAAGAACCGGTTCTCGAGGTTAAGACATGAGTTGTCTTGTTATCGGTCTCTGAAACCTGGGGGCCGAGGCCGGAATTGACCATGAATGGACACATGGTGAACCATTTGATGAGTGCTCGACAGTCTTTGATGATGTCGTCGTTGAATATGCTTGGAATATTGTGCATATATATGTACCTTCCTACACAAGTATCTCTTTCTTCGGGATGTTTTGCTCTGTTTCCATCACTCTTATTCGCGAATCTGGTGAGGTTTGGGGTTTGATGATGTGAAGAAGAAGCAAAGGAGATGAAGAAGTTGTTTACTTGATGAGTGATTTGGAGATTTTTTCCGAATAAATTTGATATATGGAGTTGAAACAGAACTAAGAGACAGAACAGAAACGTAACTGAGATGACAACCGAAAGCCTTGAAACTGGTTTCATCATCTATGTTTCTTTAACTCGTTTGTAATAAAATGGTGGTTGTTATATAAAACAAAGATTAAAAGGATGTGGTCTCAGAAAAGTTGCATCTTCTTTGTTAATATGTTTCCCAAATAAAGAAAATACTACCATTTATGAAGATTTGTATTCAATGGATTCTATTCAAATACATATCTCTGTTTTAAAGAAGTTTCCATCATGGACACCCATAGATGATTCGACATTTGGCAAAAGATATCTCAACTTTTCTTTTACACAGGAATTAATAGGGAAAAGGATTACCAGAAATTAATAATTATTTACACTAATAATATATTTTCAATATAAGAGTATACCAAAAGTACTTACTCTGATCGTTCAGTTTCAACTTTCAATTCCTTGATTTTAACTGAATTTATGGCCATTAGAAAACATCGTCCTGTGAACCATTTATGCTTAGTATATTGATTGTAGGAAAATACTTTTCTTTGAAGGAATATTTTATATTAGTAGCAAAATACAATTATAATCCAATATTATCGTCTTTGGGAAAAAGGTTAACAATACAAGCAGCTAATCTGCTGGAAATAATCCTAAATCATGTCAAGGATTATCACTATCTGTATATCAGATTTATGTCACAATTAGCTGAATCTGCATTTTTGACACAATTAGCTGAATCTGCATTTTTGACGGATATTCTTCGAATCCGTATGATATATGATTACTTTGGGTTTTAGGACGCAATACAATTTTTGAACCGAACTCGAAGTGTTATTATTCAAATCCGGTCCGTACTAATAAAATTTTAGTATAGAACCTAGGAGCGTAAATCCAAAAATCTGACAACTCAAAAAAATCCGACCCAACGCCCAAGCCTACTGGTTGCATTTAGCTGAAATAAATGGTTTAATTCGGTTTACAACATACCATTTGCCACTTTTACCACACCACACGTTTGTAGCAAGTTAGATATGGAGTACCATAGATGCTTGAGTCACATAAAAACAAAATGACCGAAATTTAGATAATGATCAAACGAGAAGTTAACACAAGATGGTACTTGAACTTGAGTTTACTTGAACTTGAGTTCAATGTTCAAATGACAAGAAGCAGTCTCAAAAGTTCAAAGATCTGTTTCTTTATCTTTCAACAGAACCAACAACATTCCCACTAACTTTAAAAAAAAAATCATGATGCGTATTCAAAGGCTTGTGGAGGTTGTGGCTCGTCATCTACGGCCATTGCCGAGGCCGTGGTTCCTTGTGTAGCCGCTGTTGCACCAGTTGCAGGAGAAGCTGTTGAAGTTGGTGCATCGGTAAGAGAGAGAACCTCTGGCTCGTGTTCACGCAAGTCTTTGAGGAGAACGAACCCCGACGGAGCTAGCTTCACAGGTACGTATCTGCTGTCTTCAAGTATCTTTATGTATTTCTCTTGAGCTGGGACTACTCTAGCTGGGTTTACTAGAATCTCAAACGCTGGCTCTGGCTCTGCAGCTTTCTTCTCAACCGTTGCTGTGCTATCAACCTGACAGTTCATGGAGACAAAGATTGGTCAAAACAAACGTGTGTGATTGTTGAAAAGAAGAAACCTTAGAAGTCAAGTGATTATGTGAATAATCTGGCAATCAACCACAGAAGCTACTACGAAGAGGCTAGAAATCTAAACCATTACCTGCATAGCGTCTCCTTCCTTCTCAGTTGATCCTTTTTCCTTTCCAGATCCACTTTCATTGACAGACTTTTCGGCACCAGATGTTTTTTCAGCATTAGCTTTCTGCTCTGCTTCTTTCTTAGCCCTAGCTTTGGCTTTAACGGAAGTTGAGAGAACAGCGGTTGGAAGTTTGGCAGCGGTATTGGCAGTAGCAACTGTGGTGGGTTTTGGGTACTCAAACAAAGACGGTTTTGCATGTGACATGAACTCGAACTTTGGGACTTTAAGGTCGTAATTTAAGCCGATGAAAGCGGTTGGTGAGAAGGCCAAACTAATGAAGTAGATCAGAGGGTACCAATACCAAAACTGGCTGAAGACAGCGAGGCCAATAACAGCAGTGACTTTGTCATGTTTGGTCTTAGAGAGCAATCTTATTGTAACGTTCCTACCACCAGCATCGAGGATACCAGAGGCCAGAATCGCTCCCATCTTGCTCATTGTATCTTCGTGCTTGTCAAGTATGATCTTCTCAAGTTGGCGCCTGCAAAACATATAGAAAATGTGAGTCTACCAAAACATTCTCTACCTCCCAATGCTGAAGAGATATAGATCTGCACCAACCTAAATGCTCCTACACGAGAATCGCTTGCTTCACTAATCTGGACCATCACCATGGCCATTGCAATCAAAGCACCTTGACGAACAAAGTCAACCACATCTGATGTAAGTGGCTCCAACAAGGATATCGCTTCGCTGAGGCCAGTGCCTGCACAAGATATACCTACTGCAAGTGCCGCTCCGTAGCGAACATGTGGGTTGTACGACTCAGAAAGTAATGATACAATACGAGGAGTCTACATAAAAGACAAAATTCAATGCAATCAGGAAAAGCAAACACAAAATCCCTGGAAAAACAAGTTAGTGGTCACAAGTAAGGGAGTATCTAAAACTGACCTGCTCTGGATCAGAATACAAGACAAACCCAAGAGCCAGAACAGCAGTCCTTCTAACATCATCACTGACATCAGATACAGCAAAGTGAAGCAACTGGCGAATTGCCTTGTTGTTTGCTGTTCCACTGTAAGCCAATGCCAGTGCGTACATACCACCATAACGGATGATAGGATCTTGATCTCTAGTCATCTGCTCAATCAAGGTGTCAGCTCCTTCTTCTCTGCCGTATACTGTAAGAGCTATGCCTAGAGCCAATCCCCTAAAAATCACACCAGAATGATGATTAGTGAAATGCCAATTCAAAAATACCATGGACTCTCATCACCAAAAACAATTCCTCCAACATTACCTTATTATCTTCTCATGCTGTGTCTCATGAGCATAAGCGAGCATCTCACTTGCCTTTTCAGTCGCAGTTCCAACCAATAATAAACCCATGCTGATACCAGCAGCTTCACCAGCAACAGCACTGTCAGTATAAAGCACGCTTTTGACATCATCATATATCTCTTCATCAGCTGTCCCAATAGCTGACAAACCAAGACCTAAACAAGCTCCATGTTGAATGACCTGCATCCACATTTCGCAATACAAAAAAATCTCTGAGCAAAGAGGCTGACAGGGAACTGAGAGAGACGATATCAAGTAAGACATCAACTAATCACCTCAACGTTAGTACTGCGTAAGCTATCACGTAGAAATTCTTTGATGCCCTCGCCATGATTTGCATGAATAAGGCCAAGCGCATATAAAGCACCTCCTTCGGAATAGGGACTCCCGCCACCACCTGCTCCTCCCTGAGGCAAGTATGGAGCCATCAATGACCTACCCTGTTGCAGGTGACCTCTGTGAATGACACCTAATCCGGCTGTAGCACTAAATTTAGCCCAATTGGTGGCCCTGCTTAGCCAATCCTGTCAATTCCAAAAAGAACAAAAAAAATAAAAGGAGTGAAAAACTCTAAGCCACACAGTCAACCTCAAACATAAAGAAATAGTACATTGGATGTAAACGTTTACCAAATTCTCTCTAAGAAAAGTGTCCACTGTAGTTCCAGCATGCATAATGGCATTAGCATATATTGTAGCACTGTGGCAAACACTATTACGCATCTCAACAGACTGTTTGATTGTCTTTAGTATCAGCAGGTCCGATCTACAGAAGACAATATTATCAACGAAGCATACGATTACTTCCTGAAATAAAATTTTAGAAGAAGAAGTATTTTCTTTCAAGAATCAAGATATCAAAACTTTAACAGTAGCTTACTTGTTGTGGCTGTAAAGAAACTGAAGTGTCAGCTGAATAGATGTCTCCCCAGATAAGATTCCCTTAATCTTCGTTAGCCTCTCAGCATATGTAGCGTCAACTGGATCCGTCTCGTGCACAATTGTCGGAGCTGGAGTTCCATCCGCCATCTGAACATCCCCCGAAGGATTCTCCGTCGGAGCAGTAGTCGTTTCAACAGACTGAACTGCTTCTACAGGGCGTGTTTTGGGAGCAGGAAGACGGTCTCTAACACTCAAGAGAAAGGCCTGGTGCTCGTTCTCCACAAGATCAAATGCAATTTGCAATGCTAACAAAGCATCATCCTTGCTCTCTGAACGAAGAAGTTTCTCCAATATGATTGCAACACCATGTGGTTCATCCAAAAACATGAGGCATTGGCAAATGCTCAAATAATCAGGAGAAGGCAGCTTCTGGTAGACTTTAACAAGTAAGGTAAGCACCTGAAAGAATAGACAAGGATGTCATCATCCTTCCAAATAAACACTAAACTAAAATAAACCTAGAAAGAGTTTTTTTCAATACAAGGCTTAAAAGCTTGACACATCTCAGATAGGTATCACAGAAATTGGAACAGGATTTCAGTTACATTTTAGAAACAGAGAATGCTAGCATACATGACCAGACTTGGTACTGGGAAAATGCAACAAAGAGACTATTAAGTGATCACAATATCTGCCAGATGAGGTAAAACCACACTATTCTGCTCAATCAATAGTATCAGAACATCTAATTTCTATTTAATCAAAATATGATACTGTTAGTCTTACCTCATGTCTATACTCTCTGCGGTTAACAAAAGAGTGAGAAACATTGATGCAATATGATAAAGTTCCCTGAACATTATCGCTCTTTGTGATAGCTTCTTCCAGCTTATCCAATCTCCGGCATTCTATGGCAATTCCCATGGCCTGTTGATACTTCCCATCAGTGATGCATCTACAGAAGAAAACTACGTAAGAATAATTGAGGCACTAAGATGAATAGGGTAGAGCATTAGATTTTAGGCATACATACTTTTCAAGCATTCTTTCGACAATGGCCTCGAGCCTGGGATCAATGTCTACCATCTCATTTGACTCGACTGCCTTAGTTCTGAGACTGGCATACTCATCAATTGCTTTGGCTGATAACAAAACAGAAGGATCTGGTGAGCAGACGTTCATCCACATTTGATACATTCTTATCTTGCAAAATAAGACTAAACACGGAAACAAGCTTCTCAATCCTCACCTAGAAGCGTATGAACATAGTCAGTATCTTCTGAAACATCAAATGAGGGTCCGGCTCCAAGGGCGTAGGACAAAGAATCATTGAGCTCGCCCAAGTAATAGAAAACCTGAGATAAAAAAATTCAAATCATCATCGAGGGGGAAAATAACCATCACGCCTTCAGTTTAACAGTTACACATTTCCACTAACATATATATATAGTAAATATCATTTGTTACCAAACACCACTTAAGTTTAGCAAACGCTAGATCGTACCTTAGAGACCAACAAAGCAGCAAGCTGCCTTTGATGCAAATCGAATTCTTCATCTTCATATAAACTCTCTCTGCAAACAGAAACGTCTCTTGAGTCAAACAGCGCAAAAAAAAAAAAACTGTGGAGATCTAACAACTAAGAGTTTCAGAAAACCTAATCACTGTCCCAAAACAACACAGCCTCGATCTAGTAACACTAGCAGGTAAGACGATGAATCCAAGTCTCCAACATCTAACAAATAGCCTCGAACTATTTGCTAAACTCGGACTCATTCATAGAGTCTCTACAAAGATAACTACAGAGACATGACTTGCTAAAGCTATGTCAAAGAAAAGCACTTTCCTTTCTTATCCTAACCATTAAATCGAAAAGACCCAAGAACAAAGAGAACTCAACTAATCAAAATCTTCCACTTGAATCAAAAACCCTAATTCTCAAATCGGAAAACAAGAAAAGTTAGAGAATTTACATGATGGGAACACTGGTGGAGATCTCAGGCCAGAATCGATCAACCAAGTTGTTGAGATGGGAGAGCGCGTGATGCTTCAACGAAGGCTGGGGCTCGTTCAGCATTGCCAGTAACCCTCCGGCGGAACTAACCATAGCGGCGGCCATTGATGAAGAACGCTAATCGAAACTGACAAAACCCTAATCTGATGAAACTAGTCTTGAATCAATACCGGATTTGAAGTAGAGAATGAAAGTGGGAGAAGAAAGTAGTGAGGAGCTGGATGCAATTGCAAACTATGGAGCTTTGGAAGATAGCGAATATTAGGAGACTTAACCAACAAGTCAGGAAATTAAGAACTTACCCGAATTTATAGTTTATTTACACTTTAGTCTACTATTTTGTGTAAATTAAGTTATAATTCACTACTAATTTAAACTTTACAAAACACCACTAATAGTTAGGGCCAACAAAATATCTGTAATTTTGATCCGATTTATTATTCGTTTCGATTCAATCCAAAAAATACAAATAGCTGTAACTATACGAAACAAAACAAATACTAATATGTAATATCTATAAAAAACGAAGCAAATCATAAATATTAATATTTTTAAAAACAGATATATGATACAATCAGTTTATATGTATATATACATATATTTAAAGAATTATATATAAGTTATATAAATATTATATTTGATATAAGTTTTATTATTTTTATTTACTAAATTTATTAAATTATGTATTAAAATCTTAAAAAGATAATTCTCTCAAATAGCTTTTTAAGTTTTATCACAAAAATAGTTCTAAAAATATCAAAAAGCCTTTTTATTTTTGAAAATTTTAATTTTAAATTTTAGTTTTTTAATATTTAAAATCTCAACCCCAAAATTATACCCATTAATTCTAAATCTTAAGTCTAAATTAGTTAACCATAGAGGTAGAAGTGTATATTTACCTCTTTAAAAAAACATTTTGGTCATTTTTATCTTTTAAGACTATTTTGTGAAAATAAACTAAAAAGCTATCCTAGAAAAATTTTCATCTTAAAAAGTAAATCAAAACTTTTAGTTTTGTAATAGAATATTATTACGGAAATTTAATTTATTTTCTAATTTTTATTTATTTTTACAAATTGAATCAGATATCCAATCAAAGTTTAAAATTTTCCGGATATTCAAAACACCAAAAATCTGAATGATTATGGATCAAATCAAATAATTGGTTATTCAAATAAAACAGATCGGATCATAAATACTTTTAAAAATCCGGATATTGATTCGTGTCCATCCTTATTAATAGTTTACATGTCTAAATTGTTAGTTTGGATTTTAATTGCCAGTTGCTAAATAATATTATAACAATCAAATTTGTAGCAACTCAGCAAGTAAAATTAAACACCTCGATGGAAAAGATGGGGATTTTTGCTATGTAGATCAATTTGACAAGAGATGAATTATCTCGATTGAATGACTTGTCTATTTTTTTTTTTAATCTCAGGTTTTATAATAATACAAGATGAGATGAAATCGTTAAAAACAAAGAAAAATCATTTATCTAAGAAACGGAAAATATGCATATACAACTTTCGATTTATTTGGGTATTAACTTATGCCTTTACAACTTTTTCATCATATGGATCACAAAAAAAATGAGCAGAAAAAGGATCAGCTTTATAACTCTTAAAAACAAACAAAATGTGTCCCAATAATATATACTTCCTATAACTCATTGTACCTATGTTGTTTTAGCCAAAACAATAAAAATATTCAAAAAGTCCCAAATTCATTATTAAAACTATATATTAAAAGAACATTAGTTAAATTTAAATCAATAATAGTAAAATGTAATTAGTTACATGGTTTTTGATAAAAAAAAGATAAGTGTATTCCAAGATGTAAAAATATTATATATTTTAAAACAACAAACATTCTCTAAAATATGGAAATATAAAGATCAAATTAAAGAATTATATTATTAATTAAATTTTATTGCACATCATTCACCTACCGATCTTGAATGAAAAAGGCACAATTGGGGCACAACCGCAATAACATTTGCAATGCCCACCTACCCCACCCACCCGACCGGGAATAGCAACTATACCAAACCAATGAACCCATCGGTTTAACAAAGGCACATGTGTTTCCGAAAATGGGTCAGCTGAATACCAAAATATCGACATTGTATATTAGGCTATTAGCACTTAGATACAGAGTATAATTGAAAACAAATCTATGATCCAATTCCTCAACCGGTATTGCACACTCATAATCCGATTCCCTTATGAATAAAACGAACCAAACCAATCTAAACCGGATCTTAGATCGGTCCTGTCTCAACAACTCCGTCTCTCGGTCTCGTATAAAGTTTTTAGCTTTAAATCTCTGAGTGTCAGGTTTTGGTGGGGATTATTATTATTCTGGTAAAGAAGCAAAAACAATGGGGGACAAAGCAAAGATCTTCACACTTTCAGAAGTTTCAGAACACAACCACGCTCATGACTGTTGGATTGTCATCAATGGAAAGGTTTCTTTCTTCTTTTTTTTTGTTTAAAGGTTTCTTTCTTCTTTCTCTTTATTCTCAGCTCTGAAACTAAGTGTTTGCATGAGATTAAGCTTCTGAAAGTTTCAGAAACAACTTGTTTCCTGTTAGATTCATTGATTTGTTTGTGAAATGCTGTAGATTATTTCACCTGCTTCAGTCACAGCACAAGAAAGCTGTAAACTTTAAACGTTTTGCTGGGTTGGTCATCAATAGGTTTAAGAAAATTTATATTATATATATAAACCCAAAGATCTGGGATCCAACAAAAAGATCTAATGCAAACTAATTCTAACTAGCTTCGCTCAACCACCACACCGGCGCGTTCCGCTAGATTGTCAATCATTGTTCTCAACTGTTGATGGTGACCACGACAGGGTAGTGTTCACCTTGTTTCCTCGGTTACCAGAACTCTCCTGACATCAGCGGAGTAGCTGGTCCATCAATAGGTTCTGTTTGTTTTGTTTCTAGTATCCTTTTTGTGTTCCTATTGTTTGCTCATTCTAGTTAAACGCACACAACAAACACATGGTTGATCTTGGTTTAGTCAAAAGGGAGCAAGAAACAAAATGAACTTTCCTTTATGTTTCTTGCATTGGAATCATAAGTACGGTGATGTGTGGGTCTTACCATGTTTTAATCTTCTTGATTTAACAAGAAATCTTCAAAGTTTCAGTTGGCTTCACTTCCTTTGCTATCCTAAATTCAAACCTTTGCAAAAAAAAAAAAAACACAGGTGTATAATGTGACCAAGTTCCTTGAAGACCATCCTGGTGGGGATGAAGTCCTCTTGTCTTCAACAGGTCTGTATATAAACACCACAACTATGTCCAAAACTCCTGGCTTTGATGCTTCGATAGATAGCATATTGATCTTGATTCTTGTCCTTTTAAAGGTAAGGATGCAACGGATGATTTTGAGGATGTGGGCCACAGCGAGAGCGCGAGAGAGATGATGGAACAGTACTACGTAGGAGAGATTGATGCAACGACAATACCAAAGAAAACCAAATACACACCTCCTAAACAGCCTCACTACAATCAAGACAAGACCTCTGAGTTCATTATCAAGATCCTCCAGTTCCTCGTACCCCTTGCCATTCTTGGTTTGGCAGTTGGCATTCGTATTTACACAAAATCAGCCTGAGTCTTCTTTTTTGTTTTTTAGCATTACTCTCATATCTCATATATATATAAAAGAGAGAGAGAGAGATTCAAGTCCTTTGAAAAGACAAATCTCAAAGCCTCCCCCCTTTGTTCCTATCTTATTCTGTTTGAATGTGTGTTTTGCACTGTTTATTAACTGTTATGATGAAATTGTTTCTGAACAGCTGTCTTGCAGGAATGCAAACTGTTATTGACCTATAATTCATATTCTGAAATAGAGTTATGACTTTGACTGATATGTTTGAAGGTGTGCTTAAGTATCTTGGTTAAGAATCATAACACTTTAGAGGAGAAACTCTCTCAACAAGACAAAGATCTTACTAAGAACTTGAATAATACTTGAGAACACTTAACTAAGTTTGTAAAAAGAAAAAGGAGAAACAAAAGAAAGAAGAAGAAAAAGACACATATCGCAAATTCCGGAGAGGAAAAAGATGTTTTCTTTGGTCGTAGTATGGAGTTTTGGCAGTTACTTAACAGAGTGTGTGGCAGTTAGTGGCATGAGTTAGCTACACCGTATCCACCCAACAGAAAGAATCCAGGACTCATACTGTAGCTGCGGGTCACCCTTTTGCACCTCTTCACCGCTTTTGCCGCAAGTAGCAGAATTGAATCAGGCACAAAGCTCGATGCTTGTTAACTTCGAGAACAATAAACTTCATTTTAAAGCACATTTGAATTGGATTATTCGTGCGGCGAGTCTGGCAACTGTGGAGACTTTAATCAAATCAATCAGAAAAACGAATCTTATGACAAGCAAAGAGGTGACCAAGTTCCTATGATAGATCAAAAGACAGAGATGATCATGGATGGATTCATGATCATGATGATGATGTGTAGTGGGCACAAATCACAAAGTGGAAAGTACAATGGACATTACACACACACACACACACAAGAGTGATAGAAAGAGAATCTTTCTAACACTTTTGATTTTAGTGAGAAGACAGAGACATAACAAAGACCACTACGAGACACTATCCATATCCATAACGAACAGCTTCTCTGTCTCTCTTTTATCAGGAAATAATATTTGCATATATATTTGTATGATGCTTACCTGTCACTGTGATGTATACATGTCTGAAGAACGCAGCACATGGACCATAATGATGATAATGATAAGAACAATAACTTAAGATGAAGTAAGAGAAGAAGACATAGAAGGATAAGTCTTTATTGAAAGAGTTTTTGAGATCAGTACATGTATACACACAAATGGATAGATTTTATTATGGTTACAGGACAGAGAGTTATAACAGAATACACTCTCCCTATACCAGAATTATAAAGAAGACTCCACTAACCATTAACCAAAAGAACTCTAAACCCCTAAACCCTGACAGACTTTCTCTAATAGTTTAGTACCACTACTACTACTACTACTAAGGTGATCTGTTTAGACCTGAAAAGGATTGGTATCAGTTATGTGTTACACAAACCCTTTTCAGCCACTTATGGTTACAGACACCAATGTAAAAAACGCTACATGGTTTTTTTATCCTAAGTTCCTTTACATGTTGGGAAAGTTAAGAAAACGGATGATGGATAATAAGATCAAACCGATAATTAGCAGGAATAATGTTAATATAGTTTGTATTAACTATTAACCCCCCACCCTTTTTCGTTGTTTTCTAATCATCTACCTTCTTCCATTCAAACCGTCCTGGTAGTGGTTGTTCGTTCACAGGATCAAAGTTGTACCTGAAACAAGGAGTTAAACAGAACCCTTAGGGACACAGAATAACAGAACAGATCATAACCAAAAAGGGTTTAGTCACTGCAGAACAGAGCAAATACTTCTCAATGAATTCCCTTTGTTGTTCTTCTTCAGCACCCGAGAAAAACTCGTCCATTTCAGGTGTAGATGGTAGGTGACGATGGCTCCCAGACAAACTCTCTTCTCTTTGGTTACTGTTGTCACTAATACCATTGCTAAGCTTCGTAGACGATCCAGGGGTTGTGATGGATTCCTGCTTCCTTATCAAACTGCATGGTGTGGATTCCCTTGTGGTCCTGTTGAAGCTGAAAGCAAATAATATGTTACTTTCATTTCACTCCGCACAAAGCTCACAAGGATAAAAAGCAATTAACTACGTTTCCTAAACTAGTAGCAAAAGCCAACATACTTTATTGCCTATACCTATATAACTTAATATCTGATTTAGCCATGCTCAACTGAAAAAAAAGGGATAATGAGTAACGTCTAAACTACCACATCAAAACTATTTAATAATTCAAATAATATTCAACAAGATCTCAACTTTAGATTAACCTTAACATCAAAACTACCAAAGAAACCAAGCATTTATATATTTCAACAAGATATTGACATTATCATTTTCATAGTTGCACAAGTAGCTGAAGAAGAAAGCAAAAAACTTTCTCAAGAAATTGATTAATATTTTTTTTTTTCGGAAACAGAGAGATGAGTCTGGTGTGTCAGATAAAGCAAAGATGGCATCATATATCATACATAAAGTTAAAAAAACATTAAATTTCAAATCCGAAAATAATTGAAAAGGCTCAGTAATCATCAATTTAAGGAATAAAAACGATACCTTTCACTGCCATCGAGCTCTTTGTTGATTCCACCGTTCAAGTCCTTCTCTTTACCAAACACAACACTCTCCGCAACCGAATCTGACCTCGACGACCCATCACCAACAGACCCACGAATCGAATCAAGAATTTGGGGATTAGGGTTAGGGTTTCGACTCTCTTTCCTCCGCTGCTGCTTTCTCCGTTTGGTTGAGCGAATCACGACAATTGGAGGCTTCTTCTGGAGCCGGCGGCTCCGTAGCTGGAGATACGAGCCGCCGGAAGAATCGGTTATCTTCTGTTTGGACGGCGGCTTAGGAGAGGGTTTTTGAAGGCGGCGTTGGAGAGCTAAGGACTTGGCTCGAGTGAGAACACCGAGTGAAGAAGGAGATACATCCATCAAAGCTCCGTCGAGTTTGTTCTTCTTTATGAATTTACCCATTTCCCGACGCGTTTCATGGAATACTTAGAGAGAGAGAGAGAGAGAGAGAGAGAGAGAGAGAGAGAGAAGAGGTTTGATTGAAGTTAGGGATAAAGATGGTGCTGTGTGGGGTCTCTCACTCTCTGTCTCTTTCTATCTTTTTATTTATTTATTTTTGTATAATCTTTTTCTTTAATACACTGTACTTTTCTATTTCTTTTTATGTTTTTTCAGAAGCAATATTTTATTTTATGTATATTAGGTTAATTGAGCTTTGTTTGTTTCTTTATTACCCGTTTTTAATATAATTCGTTTAGTATTATGTATTTAAATTAAGAAAATAATTAATTTTCTATATTTTTAATATAAAAATATTAGTAGTTATTTATCTATTTAACCACTAGCAAAATATAATGTATATTATTATTGGTAATATAACATTAATTGTTCATAAATTTTACATTAAAAATTAAAAATAGAAAAATTCCTTTTTGTTTTTCACAAAAATAATTCTTAAGAAAGAAAATGATCAAAATAGTTTTTTAAAAAACTAATTTTTTATTTATATATATTTATACCCTTAGGGTTAGCTAATTTAGTATTTAGGTTTAGACTTAAGGGGTGGGTTTGAGGATAGAGTTTCAAATTTCAAATAGAAAATAAAAAATGATTTTTTTTAAAAAATGCAATTTTGATCATTTTATTTTTTAGGGCTATTTTGTGACAAAAATTTAAAAGGGGCTATTTAAAAGAATTACCCTTAAAATATTATATAATTTAGAATATTTTTTTTTTAAAAATTACTTATATTCAAAAACGAAATGAGTATTAAAAATTTGAGTGTAATTATATCAATAATTATAAATAGAAAGAGAAATATCCTATAATAGTCCAAAATTTTTTTTATTACAAAATAACATATAAGAAAGAAAATGACAAAAATATTTTATTAAAGAGATAAATATAGACTTATATCTCTAGGGTTAACTTATATAAATGTATGGAGTTAGAGTTTTAAATTTTTAAAATAAAAATAAAATATTAAAGTTTTAAAATAAAAAAGAAACTATTTTAATTATTTTTTAAAGGTTATTTTTATGACAAAAATTTAAAATAGTGTTATTTAAAAAAATTGCCTAAATAAAAATGATGACGCATTTGTTATTTTATAGTGAATGCTTTTTCTGGTAATATTACACGTAAATATAATATGTTCGCTTCATATATTTGTCTAACGTTAGGAAAGATTTAGCGGCTACGGAACCTGAATCAACAATTTACAATATATAAGTTCATATAATTAAACATATCAACTGGTTTTATATTATATGTTATGAAATGGCTTATTAGATCTTTTCCTGTAAACCATAAACATAGGCCATTTTTTAATGTTAGATGAGGAAAAATGTTCATTTTATACCTAATATATCATGATTTATATCATCATGTAAAAATATATTTGAACTTTTAAAAAATTTAAATAACATATTTATTGTTTATTTTTTAGACGAAATCACAGATTAGTTGCCACATTAATTATCACGTCATTTAATTTTGTTAATGTGAATGTTACGTCAACTAATTTTACTCATAAGGAGTTTACGTATACAAAAAAAAAATTTCAAAAAACAAAATAATCATTTTATAAAACAGTTTTTTTAGCAAATGTTAATTTTTTTTAAAAAATATATTATTTAGTAAAATTAACAAAAATTAATTAAATCAGTTCGACATCTTTCTTATGTTGATAGATCTCTCACCTCTAGTTGTAGATCGACACTCACTATCGTCTTTCAAGACCTATTTTCGTTCCGGATCGACCATCACCATCTTCTTTCGAGACATGCAACTGAAAAGTCAGTCTTTGCAGACATGCAAAAAGTAGTTATTCTACTTATTCCTTCTCTTTGATGTTTACCATATTTTTTAGACACAAGATCGATCTAAACGTAGGGTTTTGTATCATGTATAAAAAATCTTGCAGTCTTTTAGTATTACTTTTCAGATGTTTATTGGTTTACTGAGTAACCAACATCTAAATAAGAAGAAGAAGACAATAATTTTGTGATTTTACTGGGTTATTGATATGCTTGTATGGAAACATATATGAAAAAATAAAGATGAGCTGACATGGAAAAATCAAATTTAACTTTTGAAGAAATCAACATCAAGTTACTTTAGTTTTTAAGGTAAAATTCACCAGGAAGAATATTTTGAAAATAAAACTAACTTTCCGAATATAACATAGTACGGTTATAAAGAAAATGAATTAAGTTGTTAGAGGTTATTTTAGTTTAGATTTGATTAAATCTATTGTTAATGTGGTTAGAATATTCTGAATAACCATTTTTTTGTAAATAATTAATATATATATATATTAAACTAATTAAACAAAACATATTTAATGTAAATGGTGAACATGATCTAAACTCTATATGATTGAAACTTATATGCAGACAATATTGTGTTAATAAGATTTTTTCATTTGTGAGAATGTTTCGTATGGTGAAAGATGAACCAAATAACTCATAATTTTTTTTTCAGTGGCAGGTAGTGATCCGAAGAGAACCAAAGACGATCATCTATACTAACGTGATGTCCAATTAGAGTTATTGTATTGTTCTTCTAATAGTAAATAACCTATCGGTTAAGTTAGTTTAATTTCGGATGGTTTTCGTAGATTAGATTTTTGTTTAGTTTAAGTAATCGGTTCTATTATTTAGTTAGCATGTAAAAATATTATGATAGCAAACTTGTAAGGGTCCCATATAAAAAGTAGCGTACTAAAAAATTGAAAGAATCCAAAACTTAAAATCAACTTTTTAAATAGATAAAAATAAGATCTTAAATTAATAGATTATATATTTTCAACTTTGGAAAAATACAATTTAATGGTGTAGCAGAAAAATACAATTTTGAAATTTCGGCAGAAGTTATGATTTACATTTTCGGCAAAAATGTGATTTATTACTTTGACCAAAAATATGATATATATTATGATTATTTATTTGTTTTAAATGTAGATTTGAATTTTTTAAATGTAGATTTGAATGTTTTGAATGTGATTTATTAATTTTACCAAAAATATGATATATATTATGATTATTGTAACAAAACAAAATATCAATTCTTATCTCCAGTCTTTTAGACAAACTAACATGTCCTAGCTATATTTTGCGAAGCACCAGGACCGTATAATATATATCTTTCAACTAGCAGGTTATGTATTAATTATGTAAAATAATTTATAACTCTTAAATTCGTATCAATATAATTTTTTAAAAGAAGAAATCTTATCTAATAAAATCGATTTATCAATGAATGTATCCTTTTGCTATTGCACCAAGATTATTAAGATCTTAATCATTTCCAAAATCCATAGAACCATTCATCTTTAATTCTAATTTCTAAGTTAGAGAACTTAGTATTGTTACAATGTGTCTGCTTAGATTTTTGTATAGGTTTTTGTATGGGTCTTTAACTAACCAACCAAGTGCCTTTAAATAGAGGCCTTTAAAATTTTTTTATAATTATTTCAGCAAAACGGTCGGTGACTAGAGAAATTACTTACATCTCTGTCTCACTTAAAACACTAGAGATCACAACAAGAAAGAAAGTAGGATCATAAAACAAAGCAAGTCCCTTTGCTCTTGACGCTAACAAACCCCATCAAACAACTTAGTGTTTTAAACATTTAACAAAGAATTAGACTCAAAAATAGTCCTGAGCTCTTCTTCAAAGAACATAAATATTTTTCTACTTCCAAATCTTGACGGATTTGTCATGACTTGCAGACGCCATCATTCCTGTCGAAGATGACTGAGCTAAGGCAGAGATCACGCACTCGTGAGCCGCTATTGTCATACATTTGTTCTCTCCTGTGTCCCACAGCTCCAGTGACTGCAAAGTTAAAGCAACTTGACTGAGAAATCTTTCACATCAAGCAACAGTAGAGAGCCAGATTCTATTGAACGGTGGTGATACAGATTCCATCAAAGCTTCTGAAATTCAGGGGGTCATGAATAATACCTGGTACCCACCGATGACCAAAAGATTGGGATAGGTAGGGTGATAAACGCAAGAGTGGAATTTGTTTCCACTAGAACTGAGCTCGTGGACGCAATCTCCTGAGCCCAGAGACCATACTTTAACAGTGTCTTCGCTAACAGAAGCTACCAACTCTCCGGTTGGGTTCCAACAAATAGAATGCACATTTGACGAATGTCCCTGACAGATCAAAAATAAGTCCAGCCATGAGAACATAATCATTGGATTTTGTCAAACAAGAGAACACATTGGACTTCCAAGTTGCATTAACTCCTAAAAGTAGAAAGCAAAGACCTCTGCTGTTGACAGAAGAAGTCAAAAAAAAAAAATTTATCTTCGGGTTTACCTTAAACGAATGGACCCCTCTGTACTGTTCAACATCGAAAATTGACACAATATTTTCCGAAGCTGCAGCAAGCATTTTTCCAAGTTTTGGCTGGAACCGTACTTGCGTGCTAGCACCCTGTGCTTGGAAAACTCCAAACGATTAGAAAAAGAAAGTTCAACTCGAGGAGAAGGAATGCGAAAGTTCAGGGGGGCTTGCCTTTATACCACGAAGGCAATTAGCAGCGTTGATGCTCCAGAAACGAATCTCATTGTTGGTATCACAAGAGCAGAAAAAATCGGTTTTCTTAGGGTGAAAATCAAGGGACATTACAGGTGCATTGTGACCAGAAATTGTTCGTACGAAGTAACCAGGCTACACAAAATAGTAGTAAGTGGTTAGTCACAACAGAAAAAGAAAAAATGGCTGCAGTTAAAAAGTGATGAATTACTATACCGCAGAAACATCCCATATTTTGATAGTTTTGTCGAACGAAGACGTAGCCAGTTGAGTTGAATTAGGTTGGAAACGAACATCTGTGATGATATGACCATGTTCTTCCGGAGGGATCTCGGTGTGTAGCGTTTCCATGTTCCAAATAAAAACCTACTGACAAAAAGAAATTAATCAAACAAGACCTGACCTACCTATAAACGATCTATAGATGTTAAGTTTATAAGCAAACAGTATGCTCCGTCCTCAGAGATTAAGATGTTGCACCTTCTTATCATGTCCAGCGCTAGCTAACAACTTTCCATCAGATGAGAAATTACAGCATATGACCTTACTGGCACTTCTTCTTATAGAGCCAACCTCACTGAAACTAAAAGCTGATAGGAAAAAAAGGACCACTGTTACTATCTATCGTCTATTAGTAGCATATTTAGTCTGAGGGGCCGAGATAATACCCTTTGAGGTTTCGGTATGCTCAGAAGGGTTCCGCTTTAGGGTGCCAAACAAGCTTCCTCCATCTCCATCATCTTGGGACAAAAACGATTCTACGTTATCTTCAAGTGCTCCCACATCTCCAAACGCTTCCATGTCATCCTGCAGCTATATTTCTTATCATAAGAAAGATGAAAATAACAAGGCTCCATAGGTAATGCACGAGAAAATTAAAGCCGCTAAGAAAGCACTTCCTTTGACACAAGACAACTGCATGCTACATTCAGATGTTACTAGAACAAAGCTAGATTGTTTTATCATCCTTCTGAGGAACTTAAGAATCATACCAGTTGGTTTGCTGACGATGCAAGACCACCTATTGCATCAGAACCATACATCATTGGTCCTTTTGGCATGTTATTCACATGCTGCATGTTACCAGTTATAGCAACTCCTTCGGCAGGGGTATGCGTTGAAGGAGTTGACGGCTGTGAGTTGGATGGGCCGACTGTGTTTCCTGTCCCTGTACTGTTAGCAGGACCAGAAGAGGAAGGTCCTTTTCTTTTGCGGTTGTTCTATCAAAGACATAAAAAAGGAAGTTGTTGCTCAATCATCTCACAAACTGAGAAATGTACTAACATGGACCAAAACACATGATCCACATGAAACATAGAAGTACCTGCTGTGGTAGTAGAGGATCTTGTTGCTGAGAAGAAGATTGCTGTACTTGCGGCATGTTGATAAGCTAAAGACCAAAAACAGCAACGGAAAAATGGAAAATCAGGATAACTCAAACACATTATCTAACAGATTTTTCAAATGACAAGTAGCAGCAGTTGCATGATATCATAGACTAGCAATTATCGCAAAAATGGCTACAAGGACAGACGTATTGATCCAATTAACCAACTAACGAACACATAAAAAATGAGATGCTTATTGTGGAAAGTTCACCAGAAAAATGAGATGACACTGCTTTCAACAGTGATATGCATTTTTGGCTGATTTTAGAAAAAAAAATCTTACTTTTGACGAATTTGACAGCAAAGGGGAACCTATAGAACCATCATTTGCATTCTGTTGGCCATCTTTGGAATTCAGGTTTCCTCTGGGCAATCCTGTAAATCTGCGAGGGTCCATGTCGCCATACATGGGTGAATTAGTCATATTTCCTTGCCCTTGAACCTGAGCCATGATCTGTTGTTGTTGCTGCTGCTGCGGTGAGAGCTGAAATTGACCTTGATTTTGGAGGAAAGCTTTCTGGACCTGAGGGCCTAAACCTTGTCGCATATTATCGATGCCCTGCACAACATTTGTCAACAAATTTGATGAAAAACTGGATTTGGAATGACAAACAGAAAAAATCATGCAAAGGAACCACAGTGACTTACAGTTAATGGCCATCCCTTCAAAGGAAGAGCACCAACTCCAGGATTTAATCCTTCACAAGAGAAAAAACACAAAACCATAAGATTTGATCTAACCATATCACCCTGTATAATTCACCATAATTTTTCAGAATATTACAGGGAAGAATTTGTTAATTTTGGAGTCAAAGGTCAATCAATTGCCACTGTTAGTGTATAATCCGGTACGCATTACAATGGATTCATTTACCTGCATTCCCCATCCCAGGCTTTGATTGCAGAATTCCCTGGCCATAAACTGAAGAGGGATCCACTGGTAGTTGTCTTGGAGATGCCCCAAGATTAACTTCACTTTTGATTTCCTGCACGTTCAAGAGATTCAGATGCACACCAAATATTTAATTGGAAACTTTCCTTAAAATGAAGATTTGAACAGTCATCAAGCGGGTAGTTACAGGGGTCTGCTGAGTCCGTGACTGAAGTTGCTGCAGTGCTGCCGAAACACCTCCTTGATGATTTCCTTGGACCATCTGACTGTTTCAGGACAGAAAAAAACAGGGTGAGAAAGGGGTGAAACGGTGTGAGGACAGTAAATATGCATGCAGCAAAAATTAAACAGAGACAATTTGTTTTTACCCATGATGGCTTGTTCCTGATTTGAGAAGGGCCATCCTTGCAGCATCCATATGGGGTTGGGATGTCTCAGCGTTCATTGTATTTGGCTGCTTCATACGTTCCTCGTACATTTTTGCAGCCATAGCACTGGCATTATTAGACTGCCCAGTCATCCCTTCAGAACCAATAACATTCATGGGACCCCCAAGAGAAGGATCCCTACGCTGCATATGAGCTTGGCGCAGCATCTGCAGCTGCTGCATTTGCATTTGCTGCTCCTTCGCTTTACCTTGTTGTGCCTAAACATCAAAGCCACCGGTCAGTTACCAAACTGAAAAAAAAAACATATCTCCAGACGATAGATAGCGGATAGTCCACCTCTATATAAGCTGCAGCAGACTCAGAATGCTTCTCATTCGTCCTTGCAATGAAGATGTCCCAGAACACAGACCACCACTCAAAAAGAAACCCTCCAGGAGCATCAATCGCTACAACATTCACACAACACATCAATCACATAGCTTAAAGCCCAATGAGACAAGAAACGGCTTAACTTGGACAAAAAAGACATAAGCTTCTTAAGTGGGTTTAAGAACAAAAAGAAGATATTATTACCAACAGGATCAGGAGAGACTTTGCCTTCAGTCATAAAAGACTTAGCAGTGTTATGAAGTTTCTTCTTCACCAAATAATCATATATGTAAACGTCAAGCCTACACCAACCATGTAAAATGAAACTCAATCAAAATAAAATCTGGGAATTGAATTTTTTTTTACAAACAAATTAACTTACATCTTATCAGCTTCCCAGTTACTCTGCGCCATAGCTTCACCCCGAGATCGAGATTTAAGGAAATTAAAGTGAGTCAAATCTTGATTCAAATTGAATTGACTCAGAAGTTCGATTGTTTGATGATAAAAGAAACTAACCTGAGTAAACCCAAACAAATCAGAACCCTAATTCGATCTTCAAAATTAGAGATCAGAATAATCAGAATGAAATCGAGAAAATTGAATTACTGTAAGGATTCTTCGAATTGAACATAGAAGTAATCGACTTTGATGATTGAGAGATCACAGTTTAATTGAGAGAAAACAAAATGAAACTGAGAATCTATAGAAGTGAAACGTTTTTTTTTCACCTGGAGGAGCTATACAAGTAAATCGATCATGAAACAGCTGTGTTAGAGAGAGAGACCAGATAACAAAAAGGTTTTGAACAGTTTTGGAGATTTGGTTCAATGTGCTAGGAATCGGTTTAGGTTTATTAATGGGCATCAATGTTTGGAGTTGTAAGCTACTTAATGGGCCTTGTATTGGGTTTCGGCTTCTCAAGCTCTCTTATGAAGACGATGATTTGGATGGTTTTAACGGGGTCGTTTTAAACCTTATTTAGAGCAATGCATGGTACATATGATTTTGGAGTATTATATTACTTTTAAAATTACTGAATCACTAAATGACTAACATTTGCTGTGAATTTCTTACAAATATTTGAAAGTTTCTCATATTAGAAACTATTTTTTACGCTCAGGTTCACTACCATATTTTTCGAAGTTTTATCAACCTGTTTGGCTGTTTCTATTCGCTATTTGAAAATCCGTGTGTTCTTCCCTTTCGAATGCCATCATGAGGACAATTTCCACTTTTGAACTTTGACTTTTAGGTTTTGGTTTAGCATTTTTCTTCATCCTAGCTTGTTTTGTCATTCATAAGAAAATATTTAGAATTTTCTTATGTTTGTATGGCTCTAAAAGGATTCCGATCTTTCCGGCTTCATAATGAATGTGTTTCGGGCTTAAACAGTTTTAATATAATTTTCAGATCATCAAAAAACTATTTTTACTCTATTTTTTATTTTTTTTGGTGTAAATGTTAAATTTTATACCAAATTTTCTTTTTGACAGAAGTTATATTTTTATTTATATTGATAGTGAAAAACTATGCAAAAGGCTACCAATAATAGTGACTTCAGAGATCCAAGGTTAAGAAATTATTATTTTTGGATCAATTTGTTGGGTTGCTCATGAAGGAAAGATAGGCAACAAGAATAATACGTCAAATAGTTATTTTTTTATCTCCTCTTGGGTCATGGTCATCTTTAAAGTAATTAATTTAGATCAGTCAAGGTACATGTGTGTGATGGTTTAGAGTTAAGACTCTTGTAATAATGCCTTTAATTGTTTTTACCCTATTTGAACTCTAGTTACAAGCTTGAGATGTTTCAACATGAAAAACGGCTCGAACTACTAGTTAAATATTTTGTAGTTTACCATGCTTAAGATACTCTAAACTTAATCAGTTGCTTATATTATTTAATGAAACCAATTGAAATGCTAAATCTTTGTATTCTGTACGTTATATACAACAACAAAATTGCATTTTTCTCAATGCAAAACAAACCAAAATTCCACAAAGTATTTAACCTAGTCATCTAGCAATCTACAATTTGAATTTATATGATCACAATGAAATTTGTTTTCGAAGAGTAAAGATGAATGTACATATAACCTTTTGCCTAACTGTTTAATCTGTCTTTGTTGGTTTGGAAACTGAATTTTTAACGTTGAATGTGTTCTTACACAATTCACATATGGAACAATCCACACCACCCTTCAAAGAAAAACATCATATACCAAAATAGAGGAAAGTTAATAAAAATAGATTTTTTTAGAAGAAGAAAGAACAATACAAAAAAAAACAAAAAACAAAACAAAACCTGAAAGCATGCAAAAAAGAGAGGAAAAAATAACAATACAAAAACAATACAAAAAAAAAGAATAATACAAAACCTGAAAACATGCACAGTATTTGTAACGACAGTTTGAAATCTTGCAGTTGTAGCCACGTTTAAGGCAAGCAGAAGCTGGAGTTTTGCTTGCATCGTTCTCCTGTATTTGTCATTACAATTTGTTATCCTTTCAGACAAAAATGATGGAGAAATGTGTTAGAGCACTTCCAACAATGAGTATTAGGAAGAATTCTTAGTATTTAAGAAAAAGAAGAAAATAAATAAATTAAGAGAGAGAAGACCAAAAGTTCTAATCTTAAAGGTTCTTAGAACCTATTAGTATACCCAAAAGACACATGTCATCATGTAAGAAAAATTTATATTTTTCATTAGCTTAAAAAAAGAAAACATAATTAAATAATTATAATACTAATATTTTTTTCTTTTAGAAACTTAAATGGTTTTTTACCTTTGGAGTTGCGCTTAGGATATCTTACCCTGGTTTCTTGAACTGAATTGAAGATGCTCTTGATGACTCTAGGAGCAAATGCTAGCGGCTTCCTAGACTTAATATTTTTGTGAGTAGTAGCCAAGACGGTATCTTCATGAATATGTTTGTTGAAGCAATATATACATGAGCATGGTGACTCTGTAGTACAGTCGACTCCGGTAGCAAAGAAATTACAGCAACAACACATAAAGATCAAGAGAGAATCAATACACCGTACTTTTTGAAGAGTCTAAAAGATCTCAAACAAGTGACTTACAGTTGCAAACACTTGGACTTTTTGCAACTGCATCGCTTATGTGACTCTCATTCTCCAGCTTCCAACTTCATCCCCCGTGTGTTTAGTACAATGCCGAAAGGTTACTAAAAACAGAAAAGAATAATCTTATCAAGTAAGATAATTACAGGGGTCTGTTGAGTTTATGACTTAAGTTGCTGCAGTGCTGTCGATGCACCTCCTCCTTGATGATTCTGTTCGACCATCCACTGTTTCATGACATAAAGGAAAAACAGGACGAAAAACGGTGAGAGGACAGTAAATATGCATGCCAAAAAAAAATGAAGCCGATTCAATTTTTACCCATGATGGTTTGTTCATGATGTCTCATTGTTCACTAGATTGGGTTGCTTCATTTGAATTTGCTCCTCCTTCGCTTTACCTTGTTGCGCCTATATATCAAAGCCGCTGCTCAGTAACCAAATAAGAACATATCTCCAGATGGTAGATAAGCCAAGCAACCTCTATATACTCTGCAACAGACTCAGAAGGGTTACGCTTTAGGCTTTCTCCATCTCCATCATATTGGGATAAAAATGATTCTACGTTATCTTCTAGGGCTCCCACATCCAAACGGTTCCATGTCATCCTGAAGCTATACTTCTTATCATAAGAAAGATGAAAATAACAAGGCTCCATAGGTAATGCACGAGAAAACTAAAGCCGCTAAGAAAGCACTTCCTTTCACACATGACAATTGCATGATGGATTCAGATGTTACTAGAACAAAGCTAGATTGTTTTATCATCCTTCTGAGGAACTTAAGAATCATACCAGTTGGTTTTATATTTTCCCTCCCTGGTGACGGATCATTATGACAAGCCATACTTTCTCCACAACTCAGATCATGCTGGTTTACAACTTGTTACTGAGCGACTCACAGCTGGTGCAGATTTTCATTCTTGGTGGCGTTCTGTTTGGATGGCTCTCAACGTTCGTAACAAGCTTGGTTTTATTGATGGTACCATTCGTAAACCTCCTCCTACTAGTCGAGACTTAGGATCTTGGTTAGGATGCAATGATATGGTAGCTACATGGCTTATGAACTCAATTTCTAAGAATATAGGCCAGAGTTTGTTGTTCATGTCGATTGCGGAATCTATTTGGAACAATTTGATGTCTCGGTTCAAACAAGATGATGCACCTCGCATTTTTGAGATTAATCAACGCTTGAGTAATCTTACACAAGGATCTCTTGATGTTAGTGCGTACTATACTGAACTCATTACCTTATGGGAAGAGTATAAAAAACTATATAAAACTGCATGTTTGCACATGTGGTTGTTGTAAGTGAAATGCATCTTTGTTGTGGGAGAAAATGCAGCAACGAAGACGTGTCACGAAGTTCTTGATGGGCTTGAATGATACTTATGAGCATACACGTCATCATATTCTAATGTTGAAGCCAATTCCTATTATAAAGGAGGCGTTGAATATCATTGGTCAGGATGAAAGATAGAGGAGCTTTAAGCCTGCTCTCAAGATGGATTCAGTGGCTTTTCAAACTACATGACCTCCTCCTGGTGCTTTTGGACCTTCTTCTGAGTATATGGATCCTTCTGTATATGTTGCTGCGTATAATACATATCGTCCTCGTGGGAATAGTCCCCTCAGTGCTCATTGTGGTCAACTTGGTCACACAGTTTCCAAATGCTTCAAGTTACATGGATATTCCCCTGGCTATAAATCATCTTATGGATATCAAGAAAAGTCTTATTATCCTAAGTCTTATCAAAGATATGCTTCACAAAGTCAAACGAATTATTCCCCTCGCTCTCAAGCTCCTGCAAAGACAGTTGCTCAGGTGGTTACTAGTGCTATGAATGCTGGTCAACACCTTATATGCCTCCGCATGTTGTTCTAACCTTCGTTATGATCATCACACTTTTACATTCAACCATCATTGCCTTTCCACTATACAATTCTTTGCGTCATGGTTATTGGATCATTGACAGTGGGCTGCTAGCCATGTCTATGTTGATATCTCAAAATTTTAGGAACTCTTTGTGGCTTATGACTTTACAGTCTCTTTACCTAATGGAATAACATTCCCCATCATGCATACTGGCATTATACGACTGTCTGATACTTTAGTGTTATATGATGTCTTACATGTGCCTTCATTTCATTTTAATCTCATTAGTGTGCATTCTCTTCTACATCATAATGATTGCTCTGCCCATTTCTTTCATGATCATTGTTTTCTTCAGGACCTTTCTGAGGCCTCGATGATTGGGAAGGGTGATGTGTTCCATAGTCTTTACATTCTCAATCTTCAAGTGTCTTGTTTTGAATCCTGCTTTATGTGGCTCTTTGTCTGTTGATGGTTATGTTTGGCATTCTCGTATGGGTCATCCGTCTGCTACCAAGTTAAAGGTTCTATCTGATACTTTGTCTTTGTCTGAGTCGAGTCTGTCTTCTCATGAGCATTTCTCTATTTGTCCTTTAGCTAAGCAAAAATGTTTATCTTTTCCTTTTTAGAATAATATGTATTGAGTTGTTGCATTTAGATACTTGGGGTCCATTTTCTATTGAGTCTGTTCATGGTTACAAATATTTTCTCACTATTGTTGATGATGCTACTCGTGTAACTTGGGTTTATATGCTTCGTCATAAAAGTGATGCCATTGTTGTTTTCTCTACTCTTATCACTCATGTTACAACTCAATACAATGCTAAACTGAAAGCCATTAGGACATATAATGCTCATGAATTGTGTTTCACTGATTTGACTGAGAAATATGGTTTAATTTGATTCATCAATTTGCTTGTGTATATACTCCCCAACAGAACTCCATTGTTGAATGAAAACATCAACATCTTTTGAATGTGGCTCGTGCACTTTTATTCCAATCTAACATTTCACTTGTTTACTGGATTGATTGTGTGAGTACTGCTACTTTCTTGATCGACAGAACACCCTCACCTTTGTTGAAACATAAAACTCCTTATGAGCTTCTCTTGAACAAGTTACCTGGTTACATGATGTTTGGTGTGTTTGGATGTTTCTGTTACGTTAGTACTCTTCTTAAAGATCGTCATAAGTTTAGTCCTAGAGCTCGAGCTTCAGTTTTTCTTGGTTATCCAACTGGATACAAAGGTTACAAAGTTTTGGATCTTGAAACTAACTCAATTTCTATATCTCGTAATGTTGTCTTTCATGAAACTATTTTTCCATTTCTTGATTCTACATCTTCCGTGTTTGATTTCTTTTCTCTCATTGTTTTGCAATCTCATTTTTCCCTTTGTTTCTTCTTCTGAGCATGTTAATCCATCTCATCCTCCACCTGCATCTCATCCATCTAATGTTGTTCCGGGGGTTTCTGAGACTGTTGTGTCAGAAACTACACTAGGTCCTTGTCATGCTGAGAGACCACGCAAACATACTAAAACTCCATCGTACTTATCTTATTACCATTGTGCGCTTTTGCATTCTCATTTACCTTCCACTATACCACATTTATCCTTTATCTTCTGTTTTATTATACAAAAGACTTTCTCCTCCTTATTACAAATTCCTTCTCTTTTTTTTTTTCCGTTGAAACCGAACCCAAAACCTTCTTTGAAGACATGACCTTTGAACGGCGGAGAGGTGCTGCGAATGATGAGCTCAATGCCATGAAACTGAAAAAGACTTGGACTATTGTTTCCCTACCGCTCCGGAAAAACGTCGTTGGCTGTAAATGGGGTTTTACCATAAAGTTTCGACCTGATGGCACTATTGAGCGTTACAAAGCTCGCTTAATGGCTAAGGGCTATACTCAACAGGAATGAGTTGACTATAATGAAACCTTTTCTCCGGTCATCAAGCTCACTAGTGTCAAGCTTATGTTGAGTCTTGTTGCTTCTAAGAGATGGAAGTTATCACAAATGGATGTGTCTAATACTTTTTTGCATAGCACACTTGAGGAGGAGTCGTTGCCTCAGAGTTATACACCAGGTCCAAATGAAGTACTTCCTCCCAATCCTGTTTGTCAACTTCACAAGAGCATATATGGTATTAAGCAAACTTCACGTCAGTGGAATCAGACGTTTACGAATGTTCTTGTTGGTGATGGTTATGTTCAATCTGAATCTGATACAAGTCTTTATGTGAAAGCTTCTTCTACTGCTTTTGTTGTTGTCTTGGTCTACGTTGATGACATTGCAATTGCTAGTAACAATGATGATGAGCTTTTTGCCTTGAAGTGACACTTGATGCGGCTTTCAGGATTAAGGATCTCGGACCTATGTGTTTTTTTCTTTGTTTTGAGATTGCAAGGTCCTCTTCTGGTATCTCAGTTTGCCAACGAAAATATGCTTTAGACTTGTTGGAGAGTGCATGACTATTTGCTTGCAAGCCAGCTAATGTACATATGGATCCATATGCGCATCTGAGTTTGGAGGATGGTACACCTTTACCTTCTGCTAGAGTGTATAGAGAATTGATTGGTCGGTTGTTGTACTTAACAATAACTCGTCCTGATATCATGTTTACAGTTCACAAGTTGATGCAGTTTCATCAGCGACCTACTGACGTTCATTTTCAAGCTGCTCTTCGTGTGCTCAAATATTTGAAAGTCAATCCTGGTCAGGTTTGTTCTATTCATCTTCGTCTGAGCTTCGCTTGAATGCGTTTGCAAATGCAGATTTGGCTTCTTGTCGTGATTCTCGTATCTCCACCACTGGTTATTGTGTCTATCTTGGTACATTTCTTGGCGTTCTAAGAAACAGAGGGTGGCTAGTCGCAGTAGCACAAAGGTGGAATATCATAGTTTGGTTGATGTTACATGTGAGATACTTTGGTTTCAGAAGCTGCTGCATGATTTTCACATTGAGGTTACTGCAGTTTCTAAGCTTTTTTTATAGTAAGTCAGCCATCTATATCGTCACTAACTTGGTCTTCCATGAGAGGACTAAACATGTCGAGCTTGATTGTAACATCGTCCGAAATCTGCTAAGGGCTGGCACTCTTACTGCAATTCATGTTACTAGTGGCAAGCAACTTGCAAATATACTGACCAAACCTCTCCATCCTACTCCGTTTCGTTCACTTCTTGGCCGTATGTCTATTTCAAGTTTCTATCTTCCTCAAGCTCCAAATTAAGGCTTGTGGGGGGGGGGGTATTAGATATAGTGTATGGTAGCAAGTGGTGTAGGTTAGCAGTTTGTTGTATAGTTACAATGTAAGTTAGCTAACAACACTCTATATATAAGCTGAACCATAATGTATAGTAACATTAATGAGAGTTTTCATATTCATAAGAAACTTGTTTCTTCTCTCGTATTCTCTTCTCCAATTCTTTTCATAATCTCTAAAGTAATTTAGATCAGTTAAGACACATTTTTATGAGTTGTAGATGGTTTCTAGTTAAGAGTCTTGTATGAGTATCAGAACGTAAGATTAAACAAACTAGATGGTCTCCATAATACACATAAGTATACATCCTTTATATACTAAAACGCAAGTCGCTTGACCAATAATATTTTGACAAGTGGTTAATATTTCATATTAAAAAAAAATATCTTAAAACAAATCTACATAATTCAGGTAACTGCTTTTACTATTTACTGCACAAAATATTTACTAAATCCAAATACTAACTCATCCATATCTCTCCAACATCTCCACGATCACCAACTACCAATCTACATAATTCAGATAACTGCCTTTTTCCATCATTCATATTTGTTCTCTTAGTGATCCACACACAAAAAGAAAGAGAAACCCCCATTTTCTTAACTACTCAAGTTGACACATTAATACAACGTTTCTTCTTCAGTGTAAAAAGAACATATTTCTTATTTTTATTTCCCAATCTCTCTTGATCTCCACTTTTTTTTATATTATCTCTGGCTTACTCATATACAAAGTTTCATTCAAAGAACTCAGGTTATATCTCTTTTCTAAATCCGAAAATTGTAAATACAGAGGGCAGAATAAATATATGAAGATTTTTTTATAAAGTCCATTTTTGTATCCAATAAACATAGAAACAAAGACTACAAAGACAAGCATCAGGTTTTGGGTGACAAAGAAGGTATTTCGTGTTTTCCAATCTTTATTACTTTTCTTTGATTTGTTGATTAACGTTTACTTTATTGTATTATATATTTTTCAGTTTTCACTACTGTAATTGAATTCCACTATAAAAAAATTTGCTGGGCATATTAGGGAGCTTACATTTCTGAACCCAAAGGTGAATCTACTTTAATTAAGTATTTCTGAACAATTCATTATAATTTAATTAAAATAATGTTATTCTGATTGAAAATTATGACAATGTCAAATGATATTAAAAACAGTAAAATACCCATGCGCAGCATGGGCGAAATACTAGTTACTCAATAAGTCAATAGCTGAATTGTTTTGCCATCTTTTATCTCCTGTTACAAGCTTAATTAAATGTTACAACACAAAAAAATTCTCAAAATACTAGTTTTTTTTTTTTTTTTTTTTTGCGATAGGATACATTATCTATAATATATGCATATTCTCAATGCAAATCAAATTCAAAATTGCACAAAATATCATTATATTAACCTAGTCATTTAGCAATAATTAGAATTTATATGACATCTATAATTATAACGTGACTAACCAAGCCTACATGAAAACTTTGTCTTCTAAAAGTAAGTTGGTAAATGATGCATTTAACAAACAAAAAAAAGAGTAAATGGGTGCATGTACATAGTATAACATAGCCTAACTGTTTTCTTTATGTGTTGGTTTGTAAGTCTACATGAAACTTTGTCTTCTAAAAGTAAGTTGGTAAATGTTGCATTTAACAAACAAAAAGTTATTAAATTGGTGCATATACATAGTATAACATATGCTAACTGTTTTTCTTTGTGTTGGTTGTAAATGAAAAGTTAACACCGTGTTTGGTTTGTACCATTAATGACATAATAACTGAGATCGATTCTTTTTCACCAAATAAGATCACATTTAGCGTTATTCATCCCTTTGAATAATGCAAAAAGATCCTTCAATTATTGAGAGGCTTTAGAGCATGCCAAACTATAAAAGGGAAATAAAGCAGCCACGATTTATCAATTTTGTTTTTTTTTTTATGAAGACACAATTTATTCATGTAGTAAATTAGTTTTTCTCAATACACTAAAAAAAAGATATGTCAATGGATTTTGTAAAAATATGTGAGGAGTCATAAGTCAAGAAATGACACTTATTTTATAAAGAAATATATAACTGATGATTGCTATGAACATAAACAATTATAAACAATGTAAATATTCAATTTCAGGTTCTTTTGCTCCCAACATTCTAGAGTATTTTATTCATTTTTTTCATCAGAAATTGATGCATACAATTCACTTTGTATGCGTATTTATATATCATAGATTTATAAGTTGTTGAATTAAATCATTTTCTTGTTTTGTTGGATGAGATCAGAGATCAACTGGGTAGTTGGCAGTCATAAATAAATTGTCCAATGACAGATAGACATCATTTAATTTTATTGCAGAATGCTCAACCAATTATACTATCTTTGCTTTATTACAAGTTGAACACCGGTTAGTTCAGTGCCGGTTTTCCTCACGGTTCTCTCAACTCTTGATGCATATAAGTTTATTAACATTAATACAGATTCAAATTCATTCATTTATAATACTTCCTCTATTTTTTAAAAAGTGTTATTTTGATATTTTTCACATATATTAAAAATGATTAGAATGCATTAATATTCTTAATAATGGTACTTATTCAACCAATAATGTTTTACATAAATAAAAATATTTATAAATTCAATACATTTTGCAATAAATATTAAGCTAAAAATATTAATAAATTGTATTAAAAATAGAAAATGATACTCTTTATGAAACAAAAATAAAACTTTAAAACGACACTCTTTGCAAAATGGAGGGAGTATTAAAATAACTGGACTACCTATCCGAAATCTATAAATCTACAAAATCAATAGAGAATATCTGAATATGGAGAAAAAAAAAGAATATGGAGAGAAACAAAACTAAACCGGACTTAATAGAAAACGAATAAAAAGGATGCCAAAAACCGGTTATGTATCTACGTATCCACGAGTAATGATATGCCTATATAAACAGACCAAGACTAATAAGCTTCACTGACACAACTGTTTCTCCCCTTCATATCCATCAACAAAACACTAAACTATGGGTTTAATTGTTCGTAGGGCGTTTGTGTGTATCTTTGTATTCGCTCTTGTCGCCGAATTTGCCTTAGGACATGTCGAGGTTAAGGACGACAAACACTTGTTTCACAAACCTCGTCCATTCTTCCACAAGCATGGTTTTAGAAAGGGTTTGGGAGGCGGAGGTGGCCTAGGTGGCGGTGGTGGTCTTGGAGGCGGCGGCGGTTTGGGCGGAGGAGGTGGTCTAGGACACGGTGGAGGTCTGGGCGGAGGAGGTGGTCTAGGACACGGTGGCGGTCTTGGTGGAGGTGGTGGTCTAGGCGGGGGTGGCGGTCTTGGTGGAGGTGGTGGGTTAGGAGGCGGTGGTGGTCTAGGCGGGGGTGGCGGTCTTGGCGGAGGTGGTGGCGGTCTTGGCGGAGGTGGTGGCGGTTTGGGCGGAGGAGGTGGTCTAGGCCACGGTGGCGGTCTAGGTGGAGGTGGTGGTCTAGGAGGCGGTGGCGGTCTAGGTGGTGGTGGTGGTTTGGGTGGAGGAGCTGGAGGAGCTGGAGGAGGATACGGGGGTGGTGCTGGAGGAGGACTTGGGGGCGGTGGCGGGGCTGGAGGAGGTGGAGGATTTGGTGGCGGAGGGGGATTTGGTGGAGGAGGAGGCTTCGGCGGCGGAGCGGGTGGTGGAGGAGGATTTGGAGGCGGTTATGGTGGCGGTGGCCATCACTAATGAGTGATGAGACTCATGCTCATGCATTTGTACGTTGTTATTATTTAATTAAATGAAACATGATAATTAATTACAATAAAAATGATACATAGCTTAAAAAAAAAATTTCCCTTAAATAGCCCTTTTTAGTTTGTTCTTCATAAAAATAGTTCTTAAAGAAAAAAATGACCAAAATATTTTTTTTTTAAGCTAAATTTTTTATAAACATGCATTTATACCCCTAGGGTTAACTAATCTAAACTTTAGGGTTTAGAGTAAAGGGGTGGGTTTGGGATAGGGTTTCAAATTTTAAAAAAAAAATTAAAAAATTGAAAATTTCAAAAAAAAATGCTATGTTGGTCATTTTTTTTTCAAGTGCTATTTTTGTGACGAAAACTTAAAAGAGACTATTTAAGAGAATTGCCCTAAAAAAACATATATATAGCAATTGTGTATGTTGTTTCTGTTAGTTTTCACTTATATTGTAATGATATTTTCATGTTATGCTTTGGTTGGTTTCAAGTTTCAACTTTCAATTTCGGTTAATAAAATGGTTGCATTACTTTTTGGCAAAAGTTTTTTTTTCTGAACTGAAATTGGCAACAGTTATGGTCACAGTACCTCCTCCTCATTCTCTTACATATTATTTTTGTTGTTATTCTACTTATAACACCGACATCACCACCACCTGCCTCCTCCTTTTCGCCTCAATCACTTCCACCCATAACTTCATCACCACTGTCACTACCGATTTGTCACCATTCTCTAGTTTATCTTGTTCAACATTCACCGGAACTCAATGCCTGGAGATATTGGCATGGGCTGAGTCAAAGGTTCTTTGTTGTCTACGTCTAGATGGCTCACACGTCCATCTTCACCTAGTCTCCTTGTGGTGCTATCTTTCCCGCCTTCCTTTGATGTTTGCTCATCGAATACAAATTTCTTCATCCGTGAACCCATCTGCATATGCAGGGAGATTTCTTGGTTCAAAAGTTCGAACAGAAACACCTTTTTTTAAGGCTTATGAACAAAGGGAAGTTACATGAGTAACGAGTGAATAAAGAGGGAGTGCATTTAGGCGCAAATGAGTGGCACTCCTAAACTGAAAGAAAACAAAGAAAGAATCAAGATTCGTAGTATGATCATGTGTTTGTGTCTCCGAGGTTAGATTCTTACCCTATGACTATAAGTCTATAACAATTAACAAGTGCAACCTTGATGTCAGGATAGTAGCAAGATCTTTTTCCATAGGTTAACTGAATTACATCGATGGAAAAAGAGAGGATTAGTAACAAATGAATCTCAAAAGCAAAGAAAAGAACATCTTTAATTAGTTGTTGTTACCCATATCCAGAAGAAGTATGTGATCTGAAACACGTTCCACAAAAAGAGAAAACATACAAATAAGGACATAACATAGTGGTTGTGTTGTTGTGTGATTGATTACTTTACTCATAAATTTCTAACTCTCTACCTGAAACAAGGCGAAATGGATGAGATGCAGAATCAACTGTGCATGGGCGAGCAAACCAGAAATACTCATCGTTGCCTTTAACAAGTGACATTCCTTTATCAGTGACCCCAAGAGCTATCCTTGTCATAATCGCTTGTAGTTTTGTCCCACAGCTAATATTATTTGTAAAAGAAAGAAAAACAAGTTGACCAAACATTGTAAATAAAGAAGTTTGTATGTAAGGTTAAGAAAAAAAATATCTTACTATAACCGGAATCGCACCTCCTATATACAATAAACTGAAGCCTTTAACATTTAGCAGAAGGAAAAGGACAAATGATGCCCACATGACCGGACTGCAACAAGAGTCAATCATGTTAGTTCTTGTACGCTTATCTCTCAAGTGTTAAAAGATAAGTTTAAGTTTGTTATAAGATAAGTTTAAGTTATCTGACTCCAAGTATAAGTTTGAAATCATCCTCCAAGCAACTTTTAATATATATGGAAGTTGAATTGACTCTCTATAGCTAGATGAGCCTGCAGCACAAACCAACAAATATAATTAATGTCGGTCCAATACTTTTAGATGCCCTAAACAAACTTTTAAACTAATTCAACTCCATTAATAATTATTAAAGATAGTTTTATGAAGTTAATTATATAGCAATATTATATTATATAAAGTATCACACAATTTTGTAAATTAATTCAACTCTATTAATATAATTTTATGAAGTTAATTATATAGCAATATTTTTAATATTATTACCAACATTTTAAAATAATATTTTACTTATATTTTATATAATTTTGCTTATATTTTTATATAATTTTATTAAATTTTATATGTAAACAACAACATCCCCTTCTCTTATGTATTATTTTGTTGTTATTCTACTTATAACACCGACATCACCACCACCGGCTTCCTCTTTTTCGCCTCAATCACTTCCACCCATAATCTCATCACCACTATCACTACCGTTTTGTCACCATTGGTCTCTGGTTTATCTTGTTCAATAAAATGATAAACTAGTATTGGTCTCTAGTTTATCTTGTTCAACATTCACAGGAAGCTCAACGCCTGGGTGACGTTGGCATGGGCTGAGTCAAAGCTTCTTCGTTTTCTATGTCTAGATGGCTCATGCTTCCATCTTCACCTAGTCTCCTTGTGGTGCTATTTTATCATTTTTCTTTCTGTTAACCATGAAAAGTTTTGATGTTATTGAGTTTTTAGGTGATTTTTTTTTGGTTTATCATGGATATAAGGTTAAAAGAAAGGCTAGCACATCTTACTATTAATGAACGTGAAGAATGAATATAGCATATCGGCAGTGTGTCGAGTGGACGAAATTAACGTAATATTGTAAGCAAAGGTATTTTAATTTGTTATTGCTGTAAATTGTTATAATTCTCTAGATATATTATACATAATTATGACTATGCAAATATATATTAACATTCTTCGTCATCTCTTGACATCTAGAAATATTAGGAGATAAACTATGTGGTTTAGTACATTTTAAACCCAAAATGTATTTTTAATACATGTTAAATTATATGTTAATTTTATATAAAATTATGGATTTTTTTATAAAATTATGGAATTTTTTGTCTCTACACAGTACGGGCCCGAACATTAGTATGTTTCTAACTCTGTACCTGAAACAAGGCGAATTGGATGAGATGCATAACCAACTCTGGGCGATCGAACCATAAATACTTATTGTTGCCTTTAACAAGTGGCATTCCTTGATCAGTGACCCCAAGAGCCATCTTTGTCATAATCACTTGTAATTTTGTCCCCACAATTAATATCTATATTATTAAAAGAGAATACGAAAAAATCCATCTTATTTTTACCACTTATTTACACTAGAATACCACTGAATTTATTATTTAACCTACTTTTTAGTATTCTTATATTTTCCTAATTTAATAAATTATTTTCTAAATTAATCTTAAATTAAAATAATCACTTAATTACACTTTAATGTCAATACCTAATCCTAAAATTTAGCATTTATTATCTACTTTGTCAAATTAAATAGCCATAAAACATAGTTAGAGTGATTTTCAAACTAATTAATATTAAAACTAAATTAAAAATAACTAATTAATTAACTTGAAACCAATATGATTGTTATATTGATTAGGTAAACAACCATAAAACCATGAGACAATTGATTTAGATATATTAATGTTATATTATTAATAACTAATTAATAAAAACAATAATAAAACCATGTAAATTGATTTAAATATCCCTTTATTAAATTTAAAACACAATATTGTTTTAAATTTAATTAGTAATAACTAAAAAATAAAAACCACATAAATATATTTATATAATATATAAATAAAATATAAATTAATATATAAATATCTTATTTTATATATCTTTTCATATATAAAATAGCCCAATGTAAATTCAATATGATAAATGTTAGAATAGTATAAAATATATAGGACCATCTAAATAGTGTATAGAACAATTTGTTTTATACATTATCATAAAATTTTGATCCACAAAAAAATACATTTGTGCGGATTCACAGATTCTATTCTAAAATATGAGTGATACAAATGACAGTTTCCAATACAAAATAAAATTACTCAATATAAAAAATAAAATTATTGTGTTTAGAAAAGTCATATTAAACAATTACATGCATCTATAAGCATACATGTAGTTGTTTTACCTAGATCTAAAGATATACTTATATATATGATATATATGATATATATCTTAACGCTCAATGTATGAAAGACATAGATCTAATGCTAGGTTGTTAAAATATAGTTGAATGATGTTTGAGGATTGTATATGATGATTGCATTGATTGGGGTTATGGCATATGTGGGTGGTGTATATGAGTTGAGAAAGGCGTAAGACCAATGTTTGTTGGTACAACGTGATGTTGTGGAGACAACGTGTAAATGTCCTAGAGACAACATGTAAATGTGTAGCACCATTCACGTGGAGACATCGTGATGTCTTGGAGACAACATGATGTGGCCTGAACGTGTGAGTGTGGTGGCGGATCAAGCATGGACCGGTGATGGTAACTTGATTGCGTGAAGGTGTGGAACTCACGGAGACAACCTGATGTCGTGGAGACAGCGTGATCTGGTGAGCTCTCACGCGACAACATGAGAAACGCGGGTACCGATTTAGGTGGCGTGGTCTCTTGTTGACACCGTCGGGGTTTATCCTCGTTTCTTGTCTTTGCTTTTGTCTTACTGGATGTTAAAGTTAGATACTTACGCTATAGCTATATGGATAAAATAGATTTGCAATACAAAGGTATATCAATGGAGCATGAAATTATCTTTACTTTCTACGCAGCTATTGATTTTTCAAGAAACAAACTTGAAGGACAGATTCCTGAATCCATTGACTACTTGAAGGCATTGATTGCACTCAACTTATCTAACAACGCCTTCACAAGCCATATCCCTCTGTCTTTGGCCAATATTACGGAGCTCGAGTCACTAGACATATCAAGCAACTAACTCTCAGGGACTATTCCTAATGGACTCGGGAGTCTCTCCTTTTTGGCGTACATAAATGTATCTCACAACCAACTCAAGGGTGAAATACCACAAGGAACAGAGACTACGATGCAACCTATATCCTCTTTTGAAGGAAATTCAGGTCTTTGTGGTTTTCCTCTCAAACAAAGTTGCTTTGGTCCTGATGCGCCACCAACACAACAACCTAAGGGTGAAGACAAAGAAGAAGAAGGACAAGTGTTGAGCTGGAAAGCAGTTGCAATTGGGTATTGGGCTGGATTTTTGCTTGGACTGACAATAGCACAAGTGATTGCTTCATTCAAGCCAGAGTGGTTCACCAAGATAACTGGTCTGTATAGGCGCAGAAATCACTAGCATTGCTGCTGTTTTGAATTTTATCTTTCCTGGTTTATCAAGTAGTTGTGGTCTTGTATTGAAGCATTTCCTTATGTTTTATGTATCTTTGTCTAATACTTTGTTTGATTTCTTCTTCTATCAAATAAGAATGTTTTATGTTGTCATATTCATACCCAATCTAATGTTTCTTTACATGATGAGAAAATTTAGGAACCAAAATTAAACTTTTAGGGTCTAACTGATGACCACCATAAAAAATATTAGGAATGAGTAAGGAAAAAACGCAGAAGAATGAAACTATATGAATGAAGAGAAAAATTATTCCTTATCAATTTTGGTTAGAAACAAAAAAAAATTCTATATTTCTCTAGAATAAAAAGAATCATGAGGAATGAAAAAAAGAAAAACTATTTTTTATAAATGGTAAAACAAATTAGGAATAATAAGAAATGTACTATTCCTTTTCATTCCTTGGGCACTAGTTAGACCCTTATATTACAAAAAAAAAAAAAGAATGCCTCACCATGAGCACAAATACCTAATCTATATATAAGCAAACCCCAACAGTTTACATCTCTTTCAAAACATTCATACCCTAAAGGATCGTTTCTCAATACTAAGTTATCATCATATTCCTTTCCCCTAACAAAATTATAAAAAGAGACAATATGGGGCTAGTAATATCTCAGTGTGTTCCTCTTATTCTTTTCAAGTTTTAAGTTTATTTGAAGCCATGACAAACCGAGAGGATGATGACGAGAATCAAAGCAATGATGATGCCAGCAACTATGAGCTTAATCTTCATGTTCTCAAACCACATCTTTTTTCTTATCTTCGTTCCTTGCGTTCTGAAATCTTGTGCCTGTAGGTATTCGAAATTTGAAATATAAGAGCTTATCGATACACATGTTTATATGCAATACATATATGTGTTTCCTTGATTGAATTAATTAAATTGCTGAAAAAGAAGTTTATCTGAAAATCTCAGACACACATGAGTGAAAAGGTAAAAAGTACTAACCTGTGAACGAAGGTCTTCAGTTTTGTCCACTAGAAGCTCAATTTTCTCACACCCCAGTTTAGCTGGCTAACACATTTATTATCTTTTGTGTTAAAAGTTTACTAGATTTTTTTGTTTTTCTTCTTCTACTAATATGGTCACGTAAATATAAGTATGTTACAACTATTTTGTATTAAGTATGCTAAATTCTTCAAATATTATATGATGATACATATAATAAATTAAAAATGTTAATATGATATATCACAAAGAAATGCTAGGATAATATAATAATTATGTTTAATAAGTTTATCTTCGAGTACTATGTTTAATTATGTATTCCTAGTTGTTTCTGGATCTTCAATTTGTGAATTTTCCGGTTCTGATCTCCAAAAGGGTTGCGATCCTTATCGGCTTTGCGTTGTAAGATCGGTTTCAAATGTTTATTAAGTTCTGCAGAAATGCTTCATTCTCTCAATAGTATAATACTAATACTACAATGTAGAATTTAATGAATTAATATGAAAACTCTCGCAACTATTCTCTCAAATATAACTGAAACCAACCCTAAAAGATAAAACTCCAATAATCTCATGAATTCGCAGAAACAGAAGAGAAACTCACTTTTACTATCAGAAAATATATTAAGAAAATTGCTATTTATTCACAGAAATATTCAGTAAGGTAATTTAGAGTAGCGACTAAACAAATTTGTCAAGAATAAATGACTTGTTTCGTCTTATCTGTGATTGACTAATATTCTGATCAAAGATTCTTTTTGTTTTGAAGTTCTGAGAAAGTCAAGTCTTCTCCAATCACAAAGAAATCCTCAAACAAAATTAGTGTCATTTCACACTAAGACCACAAATTTCAATTCAAAAAGATAAAAGTTTAAATAAAGTGTTAAAGAGAGAAAGTGGGTGGGTTCACACTGGAAAAACGGATGGTTGAATAATAGTTATGAATGATGGAAAGTTGACAATGAAGTAGTTTAATACTCCTTCCGTTTCTTAAAGATGTATGTTTTGGTATTTTCACACATATTAATAAAATACATTAATCATATATTATTTTTAAAAATTATCAAATTCTAATATATTTTAACCAATAGTCTTTCAATAAATTTAATTAATTTTATTGAAATTTACAATTTTGTATAGAAAACATAAAAAATACATCTTTGTAAAACAATTTATTTTTCTAAACATTTATCTTAATGGAATAGAGGGAGTAGTAACACTTACTAAAATCGCTTTAAAAAGAAAAACACTTATAAGTTACAAAAAATGAAAAACACTTATTAAACCGATTTAAAAAAAAAACACTTACTAAAATTGTAAAGAAAATAAATAAAAAACCATGTTATAGTTTAAAATAACAACCAAGAAAGAATATTTATTTTATTCTTAAAATAAATATACACTAAAATTTCATAAATTAATAATGTTGGTGCTATAATATTTTATCAATTTATATAGTTTAATTTACCCCAAAATATGCTTTTAAATTTCTATTTTTAGAACAAATTTTCGTAATAAGAAAAATACTAGACTTATAGTTTATATATTTATTAAATTTTAAAAAATAGTTTGTATTGTTTTTATTATATTAGGTAGTGTATATGAAATGTCTACATGATATTTAAATTTGTGTTTTAGATATAATCAAAGTATTTTGAAGTGTTAAAAATAGTGATAGACTCCTTTATTAATATAAAAAATATTTTGTGTGTACTTATGTAAATTGTATATATGTATAAATTATTAATTTATAACTTTAGTGAAATAATATTTTTAAATAATATTTTAAAAAAATATATTTCAGTATCTTATTAATTTGTGTTATATTTTGGATCAATTTGACTGGAAACTGATAATAAATTTTATTATGTTTATTAGTTTGTAGAATATTAATTTATAGCTGTTTTTACTTTATGGAAAAAAATTGCAAACTTATGCGAGATTCTAATCTGAGTTTTTTTTGGTTTAGTCTTCCAATCCGAGTTACACGTTAGAAAAATTAACTAACGTGGAACTTACTCCAATCTCTTGTGCAAAGACATCATACTTTTCTAAGCCAAGTGGTCTTGGGTAGTGCAAACCTCTCTGCCATTATTTATACCAACCTTTTCTGTCTATTTGCTCAACCAAAATTATTATTCTTAAAAGTCTTCAAGAAGACCATGTCGAAATGTTGTATGCATTTGAATTTTCTCTTGGTGCTCTTATTCTGTTGTGTCTCTCCTTCAAGCTTGGTCCTCTTTTTAAAAAGTCCTGTTGATGGTCTTGTTGCGTGTAGTCCTCGCCAGATTCAAGCTCTGACGCAGTTCAAGAACGAGTTTGATACTCGTGGTTGCGACCATAGTGACAACTCAAATGGAGTCTGGTGCGATAACTCGACCGGTGCAATCACGAAATTACAACTCAGTGCCTGCCTCAGTGGAACTTTGAAACCCAACAGTAGTCTCTTCAGTTTGCATCATCTTCGTTACCTTAATCTGTCTGCAAACAACTTCAGGTCCTCTTCACTTCCTTCTGAATTTAGCAATCTCAAAAAATTAGAGGTTTTGTCTCTTTCCTCAAACAGTTTCCTCGGTCAAGTTCCTTCCTCATTTAGTAACCTAAACAAGCTTTCTATTTTAATCCTTTCCAAAAACGACCTCACTGGAAGTTTCCCTCTTATGTGGAATCTAACCAAGCTTGTACTTTTAGACCTTTCTAATAATCATTTCTCTGGAACTCTGAATCCAAAGAGTGCACTCTTTGAGTTGCACCAGCTCCGTGGCCTTATTCTTAGCAATAACAACTTCAGTTCTTCACTCCCTTCAGAGTTTGGCAAGCTCAATAATTTAGAGGTTTTGTATCTTTCTTCTAATGCCTTTTCCGGTCAAGTTCCTCCCACAATTAGTAACTGTAAGGATTATCTAATCCTCTCTTTGTGCCTTAAGAAATATGAATGTATATATGAAACACAAACGCTTTCTTTATTAACTTATAAAGAGTCTTAAAACAACAAGATCACAAGCTTGTAAGTCTTTCTTGTTGTTCACTAGTTTCCGGGTGATTAACTATCGATTATAGCATCTGTATTTATACACCTATTAAAGTTCCTAACCTCAGTAGGACTATGATAAATAATGCTATTCCTAATATCTTTTGTAGGACCTAACCGACACAGACCGAAAGTCTTGATGCACACTCTCGTTTGGGCTTACCACGGGCTTCTACTGGAATTATCAGGATATTGGGCCTATAATTTTACAATCTCCACCTTAGGCCCAGTATACTCCCTTCGTCACTTTCTTCGATACCACCGAAGTAAGAAGCAAAAAATAATTTGCCCTTTTCCTCTCTCTTTCGCCGAGTCCTCAAGCTGGCGATGAAGCGTTTCTTCACCTTCTTCCAGCCTCGGTTCGAAAAAAAAAACGTTTCATAACTTTAAATCTTCTTTTTCATCTTCCTCAACCAGTCGGTGCGCTCTCCGATGGTTTTGCTTTCCTGTGAAAATCTTTGATGATGAAAAACCGAGCTTTGATTTTAGTAGAACCGATGACCATCTTGCCGGATTTCTGCAGTTTTCTGGTAAGATCATCTTCGATTATGCCAAAACTCCTTGATTTAATGAAACTGTTTTAATCTTCTTGTGCATTCCGTATAGCTCCCGTAATGATGTTGATGTGCTGTACTTAATTTTCAGTTTTTAATTAAGTTTTCAGACTTCCTTTTACTTTCTACGATGTATAGTAGGTCTTTGGTCAACCCGTGAAGCACAGCTGTCTCTCTTTAGCATCTTAGAAGAAAAGTGAATTACTTCTTCAGCCGTATTTGAGACCATGCCTTCCTGTAACTGATTTAAAAAATCAGTGGTGCTTCTCCTTAACTAGAGGTACTCGTCTCCCTTCAGCAACGTTGGCTGTTTAAGACGTCCTCTCAGATTTTCCTACAACATTAGTTTTCCCTTATAATCACTCCTTTTGTGTTTAATCTTTTCCTTAGCTGCTCCACCTTGAGCTAAGATTCTCCTGTCTCGCTTCCTAAATGCCCTTGCAGGTAACCTCTTGCTACTCCTAAGCTTTACATTATTGATTAAGAAATAATCCTGAGAATTTACTCATTATTTCTTCCTTTTGCGAGACATCTTCAATAATGGAGTTACCTGCGGCGTTCTTTTGTTTACTCGTTGATGTTGAGGAGATCATAGCAAAGATCAAACTTAGGCCCAGGTAAGGCTTTTGTTAAGAAATCTGCTGGATTCTTGCTAGTATGGATTTTAGATAGGTGAACCTTGCCTTCTTCTATAACGTCTCTTATGAAATGGTATTTTTTTGTCTATGTGTTTGGTTCTTTCGTGATGAACATGATTCTTTGCTAGGGCTATAGCACTTTGTGAATCACAATGTATTTTAACACTTTCTTGTTCAAAACCCAACTCTCCACATAACTTTCTTAACCATATAGCTTCTTTCGCGGCTGCAGTAAGAGCCATGTACTCTGCTTCAGTCGTAGAAAGAGCTACAACTTCTTGTAAACTCGACTTCCAGCTAACTGTATTTCCCCACACTTGAAAAACGTATCCGGTCACTGATCTTCTTCTGTCACGATCAGTTGCGTAATCAGAGTCACAAAAGCCTTCAATACTAAACTTTGTGTGCTTAGTAAACGTAAGACATCTTCTTGTAGCTCCTTTTAAGTATCTTAGAACCCACTTTACGGCTGACCAATGCTCCCTTCCTGGTTCTGACATAAAACGGCTTATTAATCCGACAGCAAAACCCAAATCAGGTCTTGAACCAACCATTGCATACATTAGACTCCCGACTGCACTTGCATATGGTATTTCTTCCATGTATCTTCTTTCCACTTCCTTTTCATCTTTTGTAAGACTCTTAAGTTGAAATTGAGTTGAAGTAGGAGTATTTACTGCTTTTGCATCAGACATTCCGAACCTAGTTAGTACCTTTTCCAAATAGTTTTCTTGAGAGAGCATTAAGGTTCCCTTCTGTCTGTCTCTTGTAATATCCATACCTAATATTCTGGATGCTTTTCCTAAGTCTTTCATCTCAAACTCTTTGCTTAAACTCTCTTTCACACTTCTGATTTCTTCTTTATCACCCGATGCTATCAGCATGTCGTCGACATATAGAAGTAGATATACAGCTTTTTCAGTGTTCACGTTTCTCATGTAAACACACGGGTCTTCACTGCTTCTCTCAAACCGTTGGCTCTTCATGAAACAGTCGAATTTTAAATTCCATTGCCTTGGTGATTGTTTCAATCCATACAACGACTTCTTTAGTAAGCATACTTTGTTTTCATCTCCTTCTTTTATGAATCCTTCTGGTTGATTCATTAGGATTCTTTCTTCTAGATTTCCATGAAGGAATGCTGTCTTAACGTCCATTTGCTCGAGCTCATAATTTCTATTTACTACGAGAGACAACATCAATCTTATTGACACATGCTTCACGACTGGCGAGAACACTTCATTATAATCAATTCCTTCTTTTTGAGAAAATCCTTGTGCAACCACTCTTCCTTTATACCTTGGAGCTTCAACTCCGGGTATTCCAGGTTTTAACTTAAATATCCACTTGCTTCCTACAATTTTTGCATTCTCAGGTTTTTCAATCAGTGTCCATGTGCCAGCCCTTTGAAGAGAATCCATCTCATCACTTGCCGCGTTTTTCCAAAATCTTCTTTCCTTGCTCAACATAGCTTCTTTAAAAGATTTTGGCTCATCTATTTCAATTTCCTCAGCTGCAGCTAGTGCAGAGGCTACGAAATCAGTATCCTCAAACCTTGATGGTGGTTTGATTTGTCTCCTTACTCTGTCCCTAGCAAGCATATAATCATTGATTTCGGTTTCGTCTTCTCCGTTTTCATCTTCTTCCTCAGAACTCGTTTCTTCTGATTTTTCTGATGTTTCAATTTCGGAAACTCCACCTTGAACAGATGACCCCTCTATATCCACCGTTCTTGACCCTTCAATTAGAGGTTCTCTGAAAGTAACCTTTTTATTCCCTTTCTTACTTTCTTTTTGCTTAACGTTAGTTTCTGTGTGGTTTGGCAATTCTTCTTCATTAAACACCACATTCCTACTTGTAATGCATTTTCCTTCTTCGGGTAACCAGACGCGATATCCTTTAACCCCAAATGGGTATCCCATGAAAACACCCTTCAACGCCCTTGGACTTGTTTTTTCTTGAATTTTGTGAACATACGCTGAACAACCAAATCGCCTAAGGTGGTTCAAATCGGGTTTCTGGCCAGTCCACATTTCTTCAGGAAGCCGGTAATCAATGGCTGAGCTAGGAGACCGGTTTATAATGTAAACAGACGTTGATGCTGCTTCTGCCCAGAATTCTTGACTCAATCCTGATTCTGTGAGCATACATCTAACTTTCTCCATGATTGTTCTGTTCATTCTTTCAGATACTCCGTTTTGTTGTGGAGTATACGGGCAAGTCTTGTGTCTTTTAATGCCTGAGTCTTTGCAAAGTTTGTCAAAATTTTGATTGCAAAACTCTAACCCATTATCCGTCCTTAAGCACTTGATTTTCTTCCCGGTCTGATTTTCCACTGCTTCCTTCCATTCTTTGAACTTGCTATAAGCCTCATCTTTAGACTTGAGAAAGTAAATCCAAACTTTGCGTGAATAGTCATCAATAAAACTGATAAAATACTTGCATCCTCCTAGACTCTCATGTGTTGATGGTCCACCCCATAAATCTGAGTGAATGTATTCTAACACGTTCTTGGAAGTGTGTTTGGCGATAGAAAAACTTTGTTTGTGAGATTATCCCAGGACAAAAATCTCACAAAAATCTAGCTTGTCCACTCCCTTGCTAGATATATAACCTTCCTTCACAAGTAAATTTAGGTTCTTTAAGCTCATGTGACCTAACCTTGCATGCCATATTTTTGTCATGTCGACATCCGCTCTTGATATATTCACCTCACTTTTAGGAACTACTCCTTGTAGATAATATAAGCCTTCATTGTACTTCCCAGATATTATCTCTTTTCCGTTTTTATAGAAACGAATCATGAAGTCTTTGCCTTCGTATTGACATCCTGATCGTTCAAGCATCCCATAGGAAATTAAATTCATGCTCATATTTGGCATAAATCTTACATCGGTAAGAACAACTACTGCACCATCAGGCCTTATAATCCGTATCTTACCAATCCCTTTGACATCACAATGAGTGTTGTTTGCCATCAGAACTTTGCCACCTTCAAATTCTTCTAGGTCAAACAAAACATCTTTGTTTGGTGTTATATGAAAAGAGCAACCGGAATCCATAACCCATTCTGAGCTAGTATCGTGTGTACTAACAGTTAGTACAAGTGGCTGCTTTGGTTCAGCAGCTATATTAGCGGCTCTATGAGTTTTCTTTTCTGGACATTCCCGTTTCCAATGCCCTTCTTTCCCGCATATAAAGCACCCCTTGTTGTTTCTGTCGTACCTCGGCCTTGATTTAGATCTTCCATACCTACTCTTTGATCTGCCTTTCCAGTTTTTGTTTCCACCCTTATTAAATGATCTTCCTCTATCCTCCACGTATAACCCTTCATCTTGTGACTTAGAAAGCTTTCCACTTTCAAGTAACTCTCGTTCCTTTGATCTAGCGGCTCCTGTTACTTCATTAATTTTGAGAGTGTCCCTTCCGTATTTGAGAGTCTCCTTAAGATGATCATACATACGTGGCATTGAGTTTAATAGCAGAATAGCTTGAACTTCTTCAGACACCTCCACGTTTAAGTTATTTAGGTCTGCTACTAACTTAAGAAAATCATCAACATTAGCATCTATGCCTTTTGAATCGTTCATCTTGAACGTATAGAACTTGTGTTGTAAGTAGATACGATTTGGCAAAGATGTCTCCGTGTACAGCGTGTTTAGAGCAGTCCACATCGCAGCAGCTGTATCACAATGGCTGATTTTCCTTAAAACTTGGTTTCCAACGTTTACTACAATAAGATCTTTAGCTTTCTCCGATTTCCCGAGTTTTATTGGATCAATTGTAGTACTTGAACCTTTAGCTACTTCTCCTGCTTCCTTCGTATCTCCTCCTGACTCCTCCTTATTAGGTGGCGTATCCATCACGAGTTTCTCATCTGTTAGGATGTCCTTAAGTCCTAGGACTCCAAAGTGAGCCAGCATACGAACCTTCCATAGTGAGAAATCTCCGGATCCATCAAACCTGTCCACATCAATCCGTGTGGTAGTCATCCTTAAAGCACCTTGCAATCAAAACCTGGATTGCTCTGATACCACTTGTAAGGATTATCTAATCCTCTCTTTGTGCCTTAAGAAATATGAATGTATATATGAAACACAAACACTTTCTTTATTAACTTATAAAGAGTCTTAAAACAACAAGATCACAAGCTTGTAAGTCTTTCTTGTTGTTCACTAGTTTCCGGGTGATTAACTATCGATTATAGCATCTGTATTTATACACCTATTAAAGTTCCTAACCTCAGTAGGACTATGATAAATAATGCTATTCCTAATATCTTTTGTAGGACCTAACCGACACAGACCGAAAGTCTTGATGCACACTCTCGTTTGGGCTTACCACGGGCTTCTACTGGAATTATCAGGATATTGGGCCTATAATTTTACAGTAACTTAACCCAATTAACTGTGTTACACCTTGGCCAAAACAAACTCATAGGTAATTTCCCAACTGTTAGGAATCTAACCAATCTCAAAGTTTTAAGACTTTCTGATAATCACTTCTCTGGAACACTGACTCCTAACAGTGGCCTCTTTGAGTTGCATGAGCTCCGTTTCCTTATGCTAGATTACAACAACTTCAGTGCCTCACTCCCTTCTGAGTTTGGCAATCTCAACAACTTAGAGTTTTTGTATCTTACCTCTAATCACTTCTCCGGTCAGATTCCTCCCACAATTAGTAACTTAACATCTTTAGTTGAATTGTTCCTTGACGAAAACGAGCTCACTGGTAGTTTCCCACTTGTGAGGACTCTAAGCAAACTCTCCTTGCTAGACCTTTCAGATAATCACTTCTCTGGAACTCTGAACCCCAACAGTGGCCTCTTCGAGTTGCACGACCTACGTTACCTTAACTTAGGTTACAACAACTTCAGTTCAAAACTCCCTTCTGAATTTGGCAATCTCAGCATATTAGAGGTCTTGTCTCTTGACTCTAATAGCTTCACAGGGGAGATACCACTTTCAATATGCAACAGAAGCTCTCTTTTTGGTCTTGTTCTAAGCTACAACAACTTCACCGGTCAGATTCCTCCTTGTCTTAGTAACATTCCCTTTGTAAATCTTCGAGGGAACAACTTGAAAGGAAGACTTCCAGACAACTTTTTTGTCAATGCTTCTGTGCAGACACTTGACGTTGGACGCAATCAATTAGTTGGGAAGCTTCCAAGGTCGCTTCTAAATTGCTCTTCTCTAAAGGTGCTAGTTGTTGACCACAATAGTATCAAAGACAAGTTTCCCTTTTGGCTCAAGGCTTTACCAAATTTGCAAGTCCTTATCCTTCGGTCAAACGAATTCTATGGCTCTATTTCTCCTCCTGATCAAGGTCCTTTGGGGTTTCCTGAGCTGCGGATACTTGAAATATCTGAGAATAATTTCACAGGAAGCTTGCCAACAAATTATTTCTTGAACTGGAAAGCATCATCATCACCCACGACAAATGAAGATGGGGGTTTATACATGGACTACAATAAGACTACTTATGCTCCAATATTTTATACCTATACTGATAAAATAGATTTGCAGTACAAAGGTATATCTATGGAGCAGGAAAGGATCCTTACTTTCTATGCGGCTATTGATTTTTCGGGAAACAAACTTGAAGGACAGATTCCTGAATCCATCGGTTTCTTGAAGGCATTGATTGCACTCAACTTATCCAACAACGCCTTTTCAGGACATATTCCTATGTCTTTGGCCAACCTCACGGAGCTCGAGTCACTTGACCTATCAAGCAACCAACTCTCAGGGACTATTCCTAATGGACTAGCGAGCCTCTCGTTTTTGGAGTACATAAATGTGTCTTACAACCAACTCAAAGGTGAAATACCACAAGGGACACAAATTATTGGGCAACCTAAATCGTCATTTGAAGGAAATACAGGGCTTTGTGGTCTTCCTCTGCAAGAAAAATGCTTTGCGGGTAATGCACCACCAACACAACAACCTAAGGACGAAGACGAAGAAGAAGAAGGAGAAGTGTTGAGCTGGAAATCAGCTGCAATTGGGTATGGGGCTGGATTGTTGCTTGGACTGACAATAGCACAAGTGATTGCTTCTTTCAAGCCAGAGTGGCTCACCAAGATAACTGGTCCGTATAGGCGCAGAAATCACTAGCATTGCTTCAGTTTGAATTTTATCTTTCCTTGTTTTTATCAAGTATTTGTGGTCTTGTATTGAAGCATTCCCTTATGTTTTATGTATATTTGTCTCATAATTTGTTTGATTTCATCTTCTATCAAATAAGAATAGTGTGTTTTCTGTAGTCATATTCATATTCATCTCTGTTTTTTAATCTTCTAATGAGGAAAATGGTAGAAGCAAGAACCATCCCCATAAGCGCAAAGACCTAATATAATGTTCCTTTTACCTAATGAGAAAATTAGGAGATGCAAGAAAACAGAAACCCAACATTATACTTTTAGATTACAAAAAACATGCCATCACCATGCAGATACCTAATCTATATATAAGCAACCCCCAACAGTTCACATCTTTTTCCAAACATTAATACCCTAAAGGATCATTTCTCAATACTAAGTATCATCATCATATTCCTTTCCCCTAACAAAATTATGAAAAGGGAAAATATGGGGCTAGTAATCTCTCAGTGTGTTCCTCATAATCTTTTCAAGTTTTAAGTACATTTGAAGCCATGACAGACAGAGAGGATGATGATGAGAATCAAAGCAATGATGATACCAGCGACGATGAGCTTAATCTTCATGTTCTCAAACCACATCTTTCTTCTTATCTTTGTTCCTTGCTTTCTGAAATCTTGTGCCTGTAGATATTCGAAATTTGATATATAAGAGCTTATCCATACACATGTTTATATGCAATACACATATGTGTTTCCTTGATTGAATTAATTAAATTGCTGAAAAAGAAGTTTATCTAAAAAGCTCAGACACACATGAGCGAAAAGGTAAAAAGTACTAACCTGTGAACGAAGGTCCTCAGTTTTGTCCACTAGAAGCTCAATTTTCTCACCACGGTCAAGGACCTGCGATTAAAAGAATTACATAAAGCTCAGTCAGTTTTGCATAAGTGGTTAATTTAACATGGTCGGGGCTGGCTTCGTCCTTAGGGAGAGGAGAATTCTAACCTCCTAACTATTAAAAAGAGAGAGGAGAATTCTAACCTTCTCAATGTTCTCCATCATAACACCTTTCACCTCAGTCACCTGAGCCTTAACCTTAGCAAGTTTGCTAATCTCCTCAGGATGATCCACACAATACTGCATATGCTCCTTCAGTTTAGACCTGTGACATAACAAAATTTGTTAAAAACCGAATTCACTAACACTAAAAGAGGATTTTTTTTGTTGTATGGTAGAGTTATAAAGTACCCAAACTCTTTGTTCAAGCTATTGGGTTTAGCAGTGGTAGCCTTTCCACCACCATATCTCTTGTTGAAATCTTCTTTAACTCGCTCCAAGAAGGCCATTGGAATCTGCCTCCCAACAGATTCAACAGCAACAACACAATACGCTATACATCCAGAACACATACACAACATTCTTTTTGTCAGATCCATGATTAAAAGTCCCAATACGACTTACAATAATCAAGAACCATATATATATCACCTACATCAAATATAGAAGGCAGAGCAAGAACTAGGCCTTCTTAAAAACAAACTATACATAATGTTATAGTAGCCAAGAACACAAACGTATAAAACTGTTGCTTTGTTTTATAAATCTTTCTTAACTTTCTTATGCTTTCTTGTGAGATCATCTTACACTTTGATCTCTATATATATGTAAATAGAAATCTTAACTTCTCCTATTACATATCAATCTAGGAATCCTTATCTTAACTTTATCTTAATCCTATATCTATTAGTGTTNAGCCAAGAACACAAACGTATAAAACTGTTGCTTTGTTTTATAAATCTTTCTTAACTTTCTTATGCTTTCTTGTGAGATCATCTTACACTTTGATCTCTATATATATGTAAATAGAAATCTTAACTTCTCCTATTACATATCAATCTAGGAATCCTTATCTTAACTTTATCTTAATCCTATATCTATTAGTGTTTTGTTATCCAAGTTCCTTTAGGATAACTTATACATCAAGTAGTCGTTTGAAGCTTATCCAACACATTACACATAAAATTGATAACGCTTAAACTACCACATCGTAATCATTCAATTTTTATTGTAATTTATTTTCCATGCACTTTATGTCCCATGCTAGAATGTTGTTATCGAGAATCTCCTGATCTTCTTCAACTTTCTAAATCAACCTTGGATCTGTTACCTGACCAGCTGACTCAACCTGTTAACCTAAAACTAAAATTCCTTGTTGATCTGAACTCCTTAAAGTAGATGCTTCCGAGTCCTGCTTACCTTTGGATGGTCATCTGACCAAGTCTGGACTTAACGACACCCTTTCCTTTTATCTTTCATACTTGTTAACACATCCTTGAAGACTTCTTCCTGATAGATAAAATTTCTACTCTATATACACTTTTTGGTAGCTAACATCGAAAACCTTTAGTTCATTGTGGATAACCAATAAAATAACTCTTCAGTGCCTTTGAACATGTTTTACTTTGGCCAAATAAAATAAATATATTGCAGTTGATGATGCTTCAGCCTAAAGTCTTTCTTCCATTCTACTTTCATCCAATATGCATCTTACTTTTTCCATGATCGTGCAGTTCATTCTTTATGATATTCCATTCTGTTGTGGTTTATATGCACACTTTGCCTCCTAAGAGCATCTTCAACCCTAGCACCCCATAAGGGATGTTTATTTTTTTCTTTTTTTTCTTTTTAAAAAAAATAAAATAATAATAATAAAAAAAAATGAATCAATTACAGACCGCCACGTGTCAGTGGGGCTCGCAAACAGTGCAAGCACCAACTCTGAAACAAGCTTCATAAGCAATGGATGCTTAGTTTTTCTGTGGGACCCACTACTATTATATTAGTTTTTTCTTAAGCACCCTTCCCTAGCACTTGGGTTAAAGGTGCTCTAATACCCGTGCCTTTGCAGAACTCATAAAATATGTTTTTGCAGTATTTTAACCTATTGTCATTAATGCAATATTTCAACCTATTGTCAGTTTGTAGTCATTTGGATCTCTTTCTTGTTTGCTTTTCCATCTCAGTCTTCCATTTTTTTTTAATTTTGAGAATGCTTCATCTTTCTTCCTGGTAAAGTATATCCATATTTTCCTTGAATAGTCGTCTGTAAACATAATGATGTATTGATTCTCTACCAGGCTTGAAACCACAGATGGTGCTCTCCAGAGATTAGAACGAACATACTCTATAAACTATTTAGAAGTATGCTTTCCCTTCTGGAAGCTTTGCTTATATTCCTTCCCTAACATGCATTATTCACAAAATCCCAAAATCTTTATATCCTTTTCGAAAAATATTCTTCCTAAACTAGTAGCTATATTACTTTCTTACTTAAGTGACCCAATCTATAATTTCATTTCCTTTTAGATTGAGATACTGAAGCAGTTGAGCAACTTTCACCTTGTAAGGTTGTTCCTTCAAGATAGTATAAATTGCATGTGTACTTTATAGTTAATATCTCTTCACCATCCTTGAAGAACTTAACTCTGAAACTTACACCTTCATAGTTGCAGCCTGCCTTCTCTATGCAACCATATGAAATTAGGTTCCTTCCTATTGTAAGTATAAAAATAGATCCACTTGGTTTTTGTATTTGGATCTGACACACTCCTCTAATCTCACTGAAGTTGTTTTTCCCATAACACCTTCCCTCCAATACATTAGTTAGATCAACCAAAGAATCCTTGTTAAGTATAATATGAAAACTTGCTGCAGAATCCGTGATCCATTCATTTTGTATGCTTGTTTTTACCTATAAATACTACATACTAGTCTATTTATTTTCCACAACTGAAAAATCCTCTTTAAGAGTAATCTTTTTCATTTTATATAAAATTTTAAGATGAATTTCTTATACAAATATACAAAATGATATATTCTTCACATATATGTATATTAAATTTTATAAGATTTCATAAATACATATATACTTAATTTAGATAATCAAAATTATATATAATTTTATGTAAAACATATTTATACACATTATGTTTTGTCTAATATAAAAATACATAATTACACTAAATAATCATATATAGTATTTATATAAATAGAAAAAACATTTAAGTTATAGTGTTTTTATATTATGTTTAACTAGTTTTCATATTTTTATCTTGTCTCATATAATAATAAAAAAACAAAAATCAAGATACATTATTATTTTGTTTCTTCAATGAATTATAAATATTTATAAAATAAAATAATTATATTTATAGTGATATGCATGTTTTTAAAACAGATTGGTAACAACGATAAAATTGCATAGTTTTATACAAAGTTTATATTTTTCTGATAAATTTTTTATTGATACAATGACACATACAAAGATTGATAATGTTAGTTATATGATTGAACAAAATGATATGAAAGAAGCAGAAATTAGAAAAAGAAATTGTATGGCAAACATTAGAGAAATTATTGCAAATACTCCATATTATTTTTTTCAGTTTCATTGTATGTTGTAATGTTTACTTTTTATAAAATGCTTAAAATTTCCTTGTATTTATTAAAAAATAGTAATTAATGTCTATATATAAGAATTTGTATGCTTGTTTTAGATATTTAACTTACAACTTTGTTTTTTAACATTTGATCAAATATGCTACTTTCTCTTCCAATTATACATGCATTGATGCTCGATGAAAGCCCTCTTCGAGGTATTGGGTGGGTTTAAGTTGAGGGCATCGTGGAAACGGGAATCGCTCCACAAACCTATACTCAAAGCTGCTACTCCGGGCTTGTTTCTTATGCATGTGTCAAATGTTGTCGTCTTAAATCTTCTGATAAAGGAACATAACGGTTCCTCCAGTTTTGGAATATTGTCCATAAGCCGGTATACGAAATCAAGTTAGATTGTGTTGCCTTGAGATCGGCTTGGACCAGAGACATGGTGCGCTGTTGGATATTGGTCTTGTCTTCTGAATCGGTCGGTACACTGTCTCACTGGGGTGATTGTTTTGTTCTGTTGGCATTTTGCCGACCTTTATGACAAAACAGAGTAAGGAGAACATATTGCAACTTAACCAGTACCTGAGATCGGTGATCGGTATTATGGGCACTGGAGTAGCGGAGCCCGAACCACTTCTTTTCAGGGGGATATGCTTATCCCTACCATTGTAATGTGTGTTTCATGTCAGAATCTTCAAAAGGTTCAAACTCAGCAATTAAGGTTAATGTTTATGTTAAATATTGTATGAAAAATCTGTTTTATTGATATTATGATCTGATACAACAATGGTGGCCATGAGGGTATAAGAGAATAAGATAGTACAAAATATTTAGACAATAATTAGTATATATGATTTGAAGAAATTTTGATCCCCCCTCTATTTCGCCTTGGTCCTTTTCGTTTTCGCTTTGGCCGTGTCAGTTCGGTGTGGACTGTCTTGCTAGCTCGAGACGAGCCCTCAACTTTCTTGGACTTGTTGTCTCTTTGTCCAGTTTTTATGATATTGGAGTGGGTGAAACCCGTCTCCAACACAGTTAACAGAGGAACCAACTTACCATCTCTGTGCAGGTTGGTAACCGCTACAAAAAAAAAAATGAAAACCACAATATTTGGTTTAGAGGAAAAATGAATGGAAAAAATCAGAAAAAAAAACTTTTAAGAAGAAAAAATGGAAAGAGAGTTGTGCTCTAGTTCTCTTACAATCGCAGCCACCGATGTGTTTTCCACCTATGAACACATTAGGAACAGTGCGTTGTCCTGTCCATTCTGCAAGAGCTGATTGAACTTGGGTCCCATCACCTTTATTATAAACAACAAGAGCAATGAACAATGGTTGAGTATAGATTCTTTGGTGAGTCTGAATCAACTTAATATACACATCTGAGTGTAATGATCCCAGAAAGAAACCTATGCATGGAATGGAAAACCTAACTCGAATCTTTAGAGAAAAGAGAGAAAATTATGAATGATGATGGGCTCGTGAGCAGAAGGATGAAAACAAAAACTTAAAACTCTAAGAGAAAACAGAGAGACATTTTAGATATATACATGGATTGAATCAATAAATAAACAAGAAATGATTATTACTTTCTTTGTCGAGCTCAACGGCGATGAGTTTAGCTCCCAGTTTCTTCAAAAGATTCTTCACTTTCACACAGTATGGGCAATACGACTTGCTGCACAAAGATAAATACATCAAAAATACAAAGCCTTGACAAATAACCATATGAGTTGATCGAGAGTAAAAAACGTGAGTCGAGAAGAGACGGACCTGAAAACAACGACGGCATTGCTGGAAACGATCTCTTTAGCCTTCTTCATCGCCATCTTTGACCCTAGATTCGCTTTTCTTGGTTTCTCAGGAATGTTGGGAGAAGAACGAATCAGTCCGCTTTATAAAAACGCAGTTGCAGACATTTTTTCATCAGTCAACACTATGAAACGTTTGTTTAGTATCAGCCGTCGATTTTGAAACTTCAATTTCTTTTTGTGGCTGGACAAAAAAATCCAGAAAAAGAAAAGCAGAACCACACCCAACTAGAAAAAGTAGTACTAAATCCAATATAAAATTGGTTAAATATTAAATTGGTTCAAAATTTTAGTATTTAGAGAATGAATTTAATCCACACTAAAATATTTTGGATATTCAAATATTTAGAATCAAATTTATATTCTTAAATATATTAATTATTATAGATTCAATATAAAAAAAGAAATATATGAAATATTTTAAAGTTAACCAATATACTTGAAATCTATAGTCAAAAGTAAATATTTAAAATAGCTAAAATATTATTCAAAACACCAAAAAATATTTTAAATATCTATTGATTCTCTATCTAAATATTTAAACCATATAAATTTATATTTTAAATTTAGGTACTTAGGCATACATTATTCAAATTTATATGTAATATATTATATTTTTTTTAGATTTTAAGAAATTTTTAAACTATAAATGAATTAAAAATAATAATTTAAATGAGTTATCCGAACCCGAATCGAACTCAAAAAAATCTTATCTGGATCCAAACTGAAATTTATAAATACTTGAATAAGATTGAAATTTTTGACCCTGAAAATTCAAAACTTGAATAAATCCAACTGAACTCGAATAAGTACCCAAATATCCATCTAGGCATGTGGTTTGGGGGTTCCGTCGGATTTGGTTCGATTGATTCAGATTTTTTGGATTTTCAGTATTATGCTCATAAGTCACATTCAGGTTCACTAATTATCGGGTCATGTTCAGTTCAGTTCGGATTGGATTGTAACTAATGTCTGAAATCGTCAAAAATATATTTTTAAACCTGAAAAAATGGGTTTTGGTGTGAGGTTCAAATCCCGTTAAAGATGTTTTTAAATTTTTTTTAGAAAGTTCAGATAGTTTATTTGAATTATAATCAAATTGAGATCGTATTTAGCACTTATCATTTGTTGGGTTCAAGGCACAATGAAAATTGGACGGATCGTTTTAGGCCATTTTCCCATGTTCACGTTTAGCCAAGAATCTCAATCTTTGTAACTACAACCTCTTTTGCATCTTTTCAGTTACTTTTCACTTAAACTCCTAAGATTCGAGTTTTCTTTACCTCGAATCAGTGCTGGCCCTGATAGGAAGCAGGGGAAGCATATGCTTCTGGTCATTTAATATTTATCAAGATTTTTGGCTTTCAAATTTAAAGAAACTTACCTTAGGTCTGCTGGAAGAAACATGATGCTCACTTCTTAAAGATGATAGGTTTACACCCTTGTGGTGTAGTCTTTTACTCTTCATTTTATATTACAATCCATTACAACTCAGGACCGCGCGTACTGCTTCGAATTAAATCACTACCAAACCCTTATCCATAAGATTATAACATAATATATCAGTTGTTGCACCAATAGCTCAAGTAGCTTCATGGTTCGTATATATTTCCAGAAGCTATGATAGTAATTGAAATAAGCTTTATTCTTCTTCGCTTTAACGTCTTTCTTGTTAATTTCAGAACAAACTACATGAATTATACATACATAATACGGTTACTTTATGGAGAATCTAAAATTAGTTACGAGTGAACAATCACCTGTAACAAAGAGCATAACTGCAAACTATCTCCTTCAAAAAAAAAAAGCCATGTACATCATCTACGCCATATTATCTGCATTTCATCGAGCAAAGCTCGAGCGTCCGTTTATCGTACGGAATTTGAAACATCAAACAAAAACCATATGTTCTGTTCTTACATATAATAAAACATTTTGTAACACATATTCACAACAAAAACGACATTACACGCTTATCACATGTGATCCATCACACAACAAAAGCATAGCTGCAAACTATCTCTTTCAAAAACAAGCCATATGTTCTGTTCTTAGATATAATTAATGATTTTGCAACACATTTACATTCCTTTTTTTTTCTTTTTTTCTTTTCGTAACACTCAACACAATGAATATTCACAACTACAACAACATTACCCATTTGTCAGATGACCCATTTATCCAAACAGTAGCAGAAAGGGTTACACCATGAGTCATCCATCAAAGAGTAGAAGAGATAGCATACATAAATTCGTAAGACTTAGGCACTTTAAGAACAGCATCAAACCACTCGACTTCCCCACGAATCTCTTCACATCTTCGCCGTTCAAGCTTAATCTCTGCACACCAAATAATAACCTCCTTTAACCCACTTGCAGGGACATATATGTCCCACAAAACCAACATCTTTCCACCGTGTTCCACCAATTTGACACAACTGTAACCTGCAAACTCTGGTAGCCCTTCTAAACCTTGTAATTTCCCAAAAACATTATCATTCTTGGTGTCAAACCATTCAAACTCACCACTGGACCTATAATCGTAGGCTATGTTATCTATCATACAGGGAGAAACCCAATCAGTATTCGATCCTAGCAACTCCCCTGTCCTTTCCTTTGGCTTAAAAGCCAAACCCTTCTCACCAGTAGTTTTATTGACGCTCGCTACGATCATTTTTCCTTCCATGTTCTTACCGTGTAGTTCACGTTTTCCGGGCGGCACGGGCTCCCAAGTTCGTGTCTTTGTGTTGAACACTTCAATACAGTTCAAAGAACTTGGATTCTCACCGATTCCTGCTAAATACATCTTACCATCATGTTCACTATCAGTGTACGCAAGTCGCAAACTTGGAGCTTCGAGCCAAGTGTGAGTTCGACAGTCAAGGAACGGGACGTTAGAGCAGGGAGCTTTTTCAATGTGTTCGCAAATGGCGTAGATGTAAGGACCGACAGCGACAAGAGATGTCCAATCAAGAGGAGGAGCATTAAGAACTGAGACCGGAACCATAATATTGCCACTTGACTTCTTCTTGTTGGTTAGGGTTTTGTCAGGCTTCCGACAGAGAGTGAACCAGCGAGTGTTGGGGTCAGGAGGGAACCGTAAGCAGAGATAGAGACAACTCTCGGTGCGGCCTATGAGGGATCGGGTCTCGTAAAGCTCAGGCGAAGAAAGGAGAGATCGAATTTTTTTGGAGACGAGGGAGAGAGTTGGGTAGTATGATCTAGAGATGCGTGCGAAACAAGTCAATAGCAAGTCATCAGGAAGTGAAGAGATCGGTGTCCACTGCTGCGGTGTCTGTGGGAGTTCAGGCGACGTCTTCTTCTTCTTCTTAATTAGCAGTAAGATTCGTCGGTACAGATTAGCCGTTGAAGATGAAGGCATTAGAAGAAAGGTTTGTCTTGATTAGCCGTTGATCAAAGTCTCTGTCTTGAGAGATATACGCCGGTGATGGAGTTTTAATAGGCCTCGACTTGTTGATCTTTTCTGGTTCATTATTAATTTTATTGAATAGATTCAGTCCTTACTTTTTAAACTATATTATTAAAGGAGAAAATTCCAGTCGAATACACCAGCTATTAATATTACCGCAAATATAAAACTAGTGAAAACTGCCCATTGCCTTGACCAAATGGAGTTGAGGATTACAAAGACAACTTGGCAGATCACAATAAATAAATAAATAAATAAGTCAATCAGAGTTGATGGATTTTTTAGATGAGGTTTCTTACTCGATTTTAGGATCATTTATCTTTTTATAACAACCAATTAAAATATGAAATAATTATTTTTATTTTAAAAACATTCCAAAAATGTTTTTTCCAAAATAAAATAGAAATTTAAGCTAAATAAAGTATAATAACAAAAAGTCATAAAAATATACTATATAAAAATGAAACAACCAATGAAATATCAGTGTTTTTAATTGTTAAAAATTCCGAAAAAATATTTTTTCCAAAATAAAATAGAAATTCATGCAAAATAAGGTGAAATAGTAAACAAAACTCATAAAAAATCAAACTAATATAGATAATATTTTAATTATACTTATAATAATTTTGATACCTAAAATTAAAATTAAAATTATAAATCAAATATATTAGTTATTTTAGGTGTTTATAGATAGAAACATATATTTTCGATATAAAATACCTAAATTAAATTATATCAATGGTTACTTTCCAAACAAAAAAAACTAATTTGAACTATATCTATGGAGAATATTTTGTTTTTAGTTAGTTTTTTTATAAGTTGGAGTAGTTAGACATAAAATATTCAAGTCAAATCAAATATTTTGGTTACTTCCCTTAAAAAATGAACCCAACCCGGCTTATTCTAATACCTGAATAGAACCTTTTTCCAAAAAAAAAAAAGCAATACGCGAATGGATCGTATCCATATCTGATATCCTTATATAAAAACATCACTTCTCTGTTTAGAGTGATATGAAATGTGCAGTTAACACTAGTGGTTGTTTTGGTTCACTTGAAACATTTGTTGAGACGGTTTGGTGTTGTTGTATCTATGTGGGCATTCATGTTTCCAGTAACTGTTGCTTCCACGAATGGTCATGCACTCTTGTTATTCATGTTAAACTTCGGTCTAGATTTCGATCTTCCATCTCTAGACTCTTAGACTTTCTGAAACTTTTCCTATTGCTTCCTCCTTTAAATCGATCCTTAGACCTTCCTCTTGACTCTACAAATAGTCCCTTATAGTTAGACCTTCCTTTGTTCAGAAGTCCCTTTTGCTTCAATTCAATTTCTTTGGAATAAGCAGATGTAACAACTTCGTGGATTGTTAGAGCTTATTTTCACATGCCATCTTCAGCGTGTGTACCAGAGGCTCATACAGAGGAGGTAGGCTTGTCAATAACTGGATAGCCTCATTCTTCATCACTGACGTTTGTATCTAGACAAGTCAAGTCTCCAATCGCCTTCAAGAAACCATCAAGATTCTTCTCAATAATTCTGCTCTCATCCATTTTAAACTTGCAAACTGTTTCTTGAGATAGATCATGTTAGGTAGTTTTTTAGTCTGATGGACACGTTCATGAGCTTTGCACACACCATAAGCAGTAGGTTAATGCATCACTTTCCTAAGTATCATGTCAGTCAAACATGTACCAAGTAGGTTCTTGACACGAGTATCTCTTGCTACCTTCTGTGGATCTATTACTGGATCAGCACCTTCTTCTAGTTTGCTAGAATCCTTGTAAAGAATAGCTCCTTCATCAATGGTTGATGCAAGTCCTTGAATCTCTTCATGTCCTGTCATCTTGTACTTCCACATACTGAAATCTCTTTTCCATCAAACATTTACATCTTGAATCTCCCGTGAGCTGGCTCCAATGATTTGATTCGATCAATCACCAATAAGCCTTAAGAACCAAGAGTTTACCTTCGAACCTGGAGATAGAGCTTTGTTCTTTTTCAAATGTATCTGGAGGAAACCTCAGGTTCAACTATCTGATTGTGTGTGTTATTTGGTTAAAGTTTTGATGTTTCATAGTATTGTAAGGTGTATCGGTGCCACACAATCTTGAGCAGTGCTCGTGCTTGTTGACATCAAGCAACTTCAGCAATCTGGTTAGACAACTCAAACTACACAGTACCCCATTGTAATCTCACTAACTATTGGACTTTAATTCTTATAAATATGCAAAAAAAACTCTGATTTTGGATTCATTCATGTATCGCTCTTACCCTTACGATCATCTATACTACAAACAGAGAAGCTCGCAGAGAAGCTTTGTTATTTGGAGAAACTGAAAAAGTGTTTTGAGCAAAGAGACTTATGGCCGCCATAAGTAGATGAGAAAGCTCAGAAATACCCATGATCAGTAGGGTGAAGCCTTTAAATCGCTTTTGAATATGGCGACAGGGAGCTGAAAAACAAAAGAAGCCAAACCGAATCAATCCAAAATGCTATTACCGAAAAGAACCAAAAATTTGATTGCAAACCAAATGGTGTGATTCAGTCCTTTTCGTGGCGTGTACGCTGCCACTTATGATCATTGACATAATGGTTATAATATTGTTATAGCTCCATTAAAGTCTTCTTGACATGCGTGATAAGTACATCGACATCTGTGATAAGTGCATTCCACTATGTCGACGATTTTATTGAATTACAATATTTTAATTTAAATGAAATATCAATACCATTAATAAGTAATCATTCCCATTTTATACTCTTAATAAAATATTTATTTTTTCCAAATATACTATTATTATTTCAAAGGGAAATTAAATCTCATTAATGATATAATTATCATTTGTTTTTGAGCTTATATAACTTATAACTATATAATTAACTATAAATCAAAATAAGCTTATAAATCTAATCCTTATTTATATAACAAATCAAAGAAAAGGAGGCTTATATAACTTATAATATACGTATATAACTTATAATATACGTAAGTTTCACTAATTTTTTAAATAATTAGTATTATGTAAATTCAATTATTGTTATGCAAGTCTATAATAATTTGACAAAAATATATGAATTCGGCTATACAATAATGTATTTTCCTACTCAGTTTCAAAATATTTTAAATTTAAATTAAAAATACAATTTTATAATAGGTTTTTAATAACAAAAATAAATTGAACTCAAACATTATTATAAAATAAATCCAAAACTATCTATGCAAAACACCATGTTTATCGGTTCAACTACGGATTTTTATTGGATATGAAAACACTTTTTAAACTCAAACATTATTATAGAATAGGTTTTTAATTATTTGTTTTCTAATAAAAAAATATAAATTCATGTAAAATTTATCAAAATGATTCAACAAAAAAATATTTGTACTTTTAGAGATAGTAATGACTTCTAAATGGAATAGGAAAGAAATTATGTAGATTAATGGTTACAACTATGATACAAATATACAATAAAAAAAATTATTTTCACGTTGTTTTTCAATATATGATATCTATACTATTAAATCGTACATATCATTTTTAAATTTATTCCGAACAAATATCATATTTTGAAGAGAAAAATGATAAAAACGTAAAAACTCAATTGTTAAGATTCAAAACCAAAATAATAGTAATTTATAAATCAGTTTTGGATTAATAAATAAATAAAAAATAAATCTGCGCTCTGACAAGGGAGAATCCAGATTTGGATTAATAAATAAATAAAAATATAAATCAGATTTGGACGCACAATTATTATTCTTCTTCTAGAGTTTCATAGTCCGTTGTATATGTAGTCATAAGCGGGATATATATTAAATTTGACAATAATCCTAAGATATTGAAAAAAATATTATTTTATATAATTCTTTTTTTTTTGGAGATTGGAAAAACGCGCAATCTAACGATCATAAATCGGAATTCTGAGACAGAAAAAAATCGACTTGTTAGTTTTCTTAAGGAAAATAAGCTTCTAGATTAATTATCTCTATCAATTAACAATGTAGCCTTTACAAATATAACAAACCTAAAAAAACATAAATTTAACACAATATTTTATCTGTTGAATAAAAAAGAGTGGGTTTTGGGAGGTCCCCATCAATTTCTTTTATTTGAACATAAAAACTGATGATAAAGAAAAATGGTCGGTGGGTGAGCCTTCCCTAAATACGAATATACCCGTGTTAACCGTTAGGTTCAAAGAGTAGGAATCTTTTAAGCGTAAAAGTCTCCAAGGCCATAATGACACGACTTCATATTGCTTCTGTTGTTTAGCTTTAATAAGCGGTTCTCCTCCCATCTCCAAAGAAGAAAAAGTCAAAAAATCATTTTGATCGAATCAGACGGAGACAAATATGGCTTCGTGGAATTCGATTCCCCTAGAAATCTCTTACGAGATCGTCGGATGGATCACCTTTGCTTCGTGGTCCATTAGCTTCTACCCTCAGCTGCTTTTGAATTTCAAAAGAAAAAGGTATCTATCTATCTATCTCCCTCTTATATAAGACTTCTTTCTTTACTTCTGGGCTTTGTGTCTGAATTTGATTTTGTATATATTCTTTGGTTTTTGAAGTGTTGTTGGATTGAACTTCGACTTTGCGCTTTTGAATTTCACAAAGCACTCATCTTATATGATCTACAACGTCTGCCTCTACTTTAGCCCCTTTATTCAAAAACAGTACTTTGACCTTTATGGAGACAAAGAGGTCTCTCTCTCTCCTTCTCTCTGTTCCTTATTATTCCTTTACTACCAGATTTTTGTTTAACTTGAATGGTTTTAAAAAAATTCTCCAGATGATACCTGTGGCTGCAAATGATGTTGCATTCTCAATCCATGCTGTCTTAATGACAGCTCTTACCCTCTTCCAAATCTGTATCTATGATGTGAGTAGTTTTCTCCTTTTATATATGGATTGTCTCTTTAATCTATGATGGTTTTCTAAGTGGGTTAATATTCTCAGCGTGGAACTCAAAAAGTATCCAGATTTGCTACAGGTCTTGTGATCCTTGTCTGGGGGTTTGCAGCTACTTGTTTCTTCATTGCTTTACCTACACATTCTTGGCTCTGGCTCATTACCCTCTTCAAGTAAGCATCTGACTAGCCAATATCTATTAATAAAACTCCTTGAGAAACAGGAACACTCCTTGTTTTAATTCTAATGGGATACCTTTCATTCATCTTAATAACAGAAATGTCTAGTAATGATAAATAAACTAACAATAAAGATGTAAATATTTGTGGATATATACCTTTTGATGATAGTGTTCATTGTTATATAGCTCGATTCAGGTTTGCATGACATGCGTCAAGTACATTCCACAGGTGAGAAACAATTCTGAAGCTTATTTAGTTTTTTTTCTTGAATCTGTGTTAACTATGGATTCATTAATCTGTCTTTCCACAGGCGAAGATGAACTTTACTAGGAAGAGCACAGTAGGCTGGAGCATTGAAAATATTCTTCTCGATTTTTGTGGAGGAGTCTCTAATTATCTCCAAATGCTTATTCAATCGATTGACCAAGGTAACACATCTCTTTTCCATCATTAGCTTTTGTTTGCTGCACATAAACTGACACTATCTTCTTTTGTCTTTTCTAGGTTCTTGGGTGAATTTCTATGGGAACATTGGAAAGACTCTTCTCTCACTAGTAAGAAAAATCCAAAGAATCTTCCTGACTGTTCTCTGTTTTTCTTTCTAATAACTCACCACATGTCTTTCTGCAGGTCACAATCTTTTTCGATCTCATCTTCATGTTTCAACACTATGTGTTGTACCCTCCGAAGAAACCCTCAAAATCTCTTGAGGAGTCGATCGAGCCTCTCATAGAACCTTCTCATGAACCTATTTAGAATCAAAGTTAGGGAAACAAAACCCTTCTTAGTTCCACATCATTCCCTTTTGTACATAAAGTAAAAACTTTGTCGTATTGTTATGTAACTACAGTGTATGTAGTTTATCACAATGTAAAGAAACGAATGCATACTACAACGGTCAATTTTGAGCTTCTTGTACTTTTTCTTTGCAAATTGTTCAAACCTGTTTCATTAAATATAATTTATTTTCTTATATAATTTATTTCTATCAAATAAGTTTGTGAGAATCTTTCGTGTCCTTAATAATTAGATATATACACTATAATTATATATTATGTATATATTATCATATAATGTCCCAAGTAACTATGATTATGATCATGATTATGAATCTGATGAAGAAGAGGAAAAAGAATACAAAGGAAGTGCTGTAGAATAACTTGTGAATATACAGAAACAAAGTGATGATGATAACTGTTAGAAAGGAGAAGATGGTTCTCATGATAATGGAAGGATGAGTTTTTGTGATGTGGGGGTGGTGGTGGTGATAATAGTGCATGCCCAAAATAAAAGCAATTAAGCATGTGCTTTGGGGAGAGATATGATATACTCCATTTGCTTTATATTAAGTGTAGTTGTATACTCTAATATTTGTTTCATTATAAGTATACTCCATTTCCTTGCATAACCCTTTTGTTGATATTTCCTCAGAGGCTAGGGACTAGGGTCTTATCTTCGAAGGTTAGTTTGTTTCTGGCTGTCCAGAGTGTCCAGCAGATCCATGGAAGGATGCTATGTTTGATTCTCGAAGGAGGCAGGAAGACAACTTTTCGGAACTGGACCAGTGCCTTTTTAAATCATCCTCTTCAGCTATGTGAACTGACTGGAGTAGTGGGATATGCTGCCATACTTGCTTTGCCAAGAGACAGAGGAAGAAGATGTGATTTACTGTTTATACTTTCTTTCACCGAGGATAGAAAGATTTTGCAAGCATACCTTGTCGCTGCAGATTTTCTCCAAGAGATAATGCTCCTTGAATGATAGACCATACGAATACATTAAGTTTTGGTGAGAATTTTCTTGACCAAATATCTTTAACCCACTTGAAATCATGGTCCGGTCAAGACAGGAGCATTTGTTGATGAAGGATTGGCGATGGAGTTGTAGCCAGATTTCGTAAACCCAAACCCCCTGATGCCTTCGGTTTAGTTAGTTTATTTCAGGACATCCATCACATTTTTCTTTTAATTTTGAGTTGACCCACCAAATCTGGTGAGATAGGCTGATTAGGAGTTGAAAACAAGACATTGTGTACATGGAAATAGCCGTAAGGACAGCCTATGTTGTGTAGATGTGATTTGATTCTTAAATGAAAAACTATAATGATAAGTTATGTAAAGCTGAAACCTTCCCATTTCCAATCAGAACAGAGGTGGAGTAAGTACGTCTGTTTAAATGTGATTACAAAACTAAATAATATGCAAAGTTTATACCTTTATACTGAACAGACACAATCCATTCCAAATCAGTAGAGAGGTTCCTACCATCAGGTAAGATCTCTATGAATAACAACAAGACAAGAAAGCATATCAAAATGAGAATAAGATTGTAAAAGAAACCAAGTTATTTCATTGAAGCTATACAATACAACAACTTTCTTCTGGGTGTTCCAGTTTTGTGTTTGCCACTGTGCACTCAAAAGATTCTATTTTGCTACCATACTTTGAATCCAGGGACAGATCTTTCTAAAAGCTTTGTAGCCAACATAGAAGAAGAATCTATCTTTTATTCTCAGAGATTCCTCCTCTGAGTTTTGGTTGACCCTTTTGTTTCCCCGACATCGTCAGGGTTGAAGCAAAGACATAGAAATGGTTTGTTTGGTTTCTTATCTGTCTTTTTCTGTAAGGAAGAACACAGCTAGTATCAGTCTTTACATTACTAATAGCAATGAGAAATGTTTTCCTTGTTAAATTGGGAATCTTACCTTGGAGTTCTGACGTTGAGTCTTAATGTTTCCCATCAAAAGCCTACATCACAAAAAAAAAAAAGAGTTATACGCTTAGGACAAGAACATCAAACTCAAATGCAAATTGACTCAAGAAGAGAAATCAAATCTTACTTCAATAAACTGAATCTCTGACGAACTGGTTTTTCCTTGTTCTTCATCAAATTTTCACTGCAAGGGTAAACATCATAAAACTAATCAGACAGAGGACAAGTTTATTAGAGAAAGAAAACAATCAAAAGCTGCTTTTTATGTACCTTGTTTTCCGTGTGACAACAACAAGCTCCACTGCTTTGTCTGGAGCTTCTGATCTAAACAACGATGAGTTCTTGGTTACAGATTTTCTCTCTTCTTCAACAGAAAATCTCTCATCCTCAGTGTGATTCTCCTTCTCTTCCAGACCATCAAACACTTCAATAACACCCTGTAAATCATCTTCAATCACGGTTTTAGCTTCTTCCACAACGTCTTCTTGTTCCAAAACAACAACAACACTCGTCCTTTTGGGTTCTTCTTCATCTTTCTCAATACTCGAAACCAAATCTTCACCACACAAGACTAACTCTGTTTCACCACTCTCTTCTTCCTTAACCTCATCCTTTGTCAATGTCTCCAAAGTGTTTAGCAACACCGCAACACTTTCCGGTTGTACTTGTTTTGCTTTCTTGGCTTCGGCTATTCTCTTGTAATGAGCGTCAAAGAAAGCTTTCTTCTGAGCAACAGATCCAGGTTGAGAGTATTTCTCTGCTTCATCAACATACTTCTTGTGGGAGAAACTTGACCACTTCCCCCATTCAAGATTATCTGTCATGAATCTCCCGAAGGACACTGATTGGCTTAGCGTATGGATCGTATTATCCTGCAGCAATCCAACAAATTATAATCTTAATTTTTGTAAACTTTCTGATGAATCAAATTTAATAACAGAAAGGATAGGAAAGAAGGTAACCTGATGAGATTCATGACGAGAAAGAGGAGCTGCGAACGAATATGAATGAAGCAAAACTGCAGATTCACCCATTGCTAATCTTCTTTCAGCTCTAGTTAATCTTTTCTTTAAATTGTTTTTTTTTTCTGTCAGCCAAACGGCTAATAAAATTCGAAGTTTTAAGAACAATTTTTATAAGTTTCTCAGACCGAACACAAGACGATCTGAAAGTTTGGCTAAAATCTGGGTCCCACGAAGCATAAATAAATTAGTTTATATTAGGATTTGGTAAAAAAAATTGAAAAAACTGTGCTTAAATTATGAACCTTAGAAGCTTAACAAAAAAAAAATTGTTTCTGCTATGGTTGTTGACATGAAGTGGTTGACAATCAAAACCCAAGGTGAAAGAAGTTTTCTGGTGCTCATAAAATTAAAAAGTAATTTGTTTGCAAAAGATGAAAACTATGTAATCTTTAAACTGAATTCTGATTTTTTAAAAAAAATTGATAATATTACCGCGTTTCAAATCTATTTTATTTATTTTTATTTGTTGTAATTTTATATTTATTTTTTATTTTTGCTAATATATTATATATGTCTACATATATTGCATTTGAATTAGGGTAGGTAAAAAATAAAGTCTTCATAAGTTAGGAGTAAGTAACTAAAGTTAATGGTTGTCAAATAAAAAGAAGAAGAAGCTAATTTTGTAATGATTTATGTACTTTTTTGTTACACCAAAGAAACAACTTTACACTACAAGTAATGTTGTTAGAATACATTTACATTACAACCATCACTGAAAGAAACCCATTTTTCTTCCTTCGCATCTACTGATAAATAAACACAAAATTCTCTGAATTAGAAACTAACAAAATTACAAGCAAATAAAGTAAATATATCATTTTCTTATTAGAACGTTTAAAATTTATCGTTTGATTGGTCTAATCAACTTCTTACTAAAATTATCATTTTTTTATTAAGAGGTTTAAAATTTATCGTTTGATTATTCTGATCAACTTCTTACTAGAAGCTTGATTAGTAAAGCATTAGCATAAATATCATCATGCTTATTATTCAATCAATAATTATCATTAAAGTATTTAAATAGTGGACTGGTGTTAAGGAGCGGATTCATCACTGGATTCATCATTGATGGCGGTTGTTCATGACTGTGGTGGTTTCATCTTCTCCCAGGAGTAACCACTAATTGGATTGAAGAAAGAGGTTTGTGTGGCAATTTGGGTATGTGCATCGGCACTGTTTAGATTGGAGAATATGAATAACATTAAAGTAAATTTGTGTATCATCAATGTTAAATAGTATCCAGACAATTAGCTCAATCAGCATTGGAAAAGACAATGCGACAGGCCTTAGACCATGATTAACCCTAAGAACTTAGGTTTTTTTTTTTTCTTTCTTTTCTGTTTTTTTTTTAAAAAAAAAAAAAAAAAAAAAAAAGTTAACCAATCGTGGGTCGCCACGTGTCTGTGGGATCCGTGAACAGTGCAAGAAACTCTTAAGAGCCGGTTCTTATTTAAAAGTTTTAAGAACCGGTTCTTACACTATTCATGGGACCCATCCCCCTAAGAACCCCTCTAAGAACCCCCTTTAATCATGCTCTTAGAATCAGCTGCATAGAAAAGACCTAGACCTAGATTAGTTTTGAGATACCTCAAGATATTATGAACAGCCTGTAGATGTACATCCATTCCAGCCAAGAGATACTGAGTGTATCATGCAAAGGTAGACGAATAATAGTCAAATAGAGGAAACGACCTTGAGCTCTTTGTAGGAAATGTGGCAAGAAGTATTCATAGAGGTGAATCATCTTAGTATCTAGACTTAGAGGTGAATTTCAGAGCTTCTTTATTGTTTACATTCCTCAGATGAAAAACTCAGCAGCATATTTTATAGTAAAGTTATCTAGATCTTTTTATAGATAGTTTTGCTTTATTAGTTGTTATATTCTAGTTTGGTTAAATTTGAGTAATATAATAGGTATTTCAAGTAAAAAAAAAAGTATTTGATAGCAGCAAGTCTATTCTTATTTTAAATTTACATAGTTGATCATTTTAGCATCAACAATATTATTTCATAAGATAAATATAAGAAAATTATAAAGCCATAATTTTCCCTTTTCTAGTTTTCCAATCCATTTTGAAATACAGAAACAAAGACATCCATCTCAAATTTCTTCAGACACACAACAATCTCCACACCACCAGTCTCATCCTTTCTCTCGGACATAGTGAAGGGAATATTTGGAGTGATTGTTATGTTCTCAGTATGAACGGGTCTTCCCCACCCAAAATCTGACCCATATATCCCAAACTTGTTAGACCCACCACCAACTATCAGCTTCTGTACACCGGGTTTCATCATTTTTAACCCTTCCTCGTAATCCTTCCATATTGAGTCTAACCCTCGCGTCCTCAAACCTCTTACCGAGTCGCTGAGAATGTTGACACCATTGACGAATCCGTCTTCTCCCAAAAACGTCTTTGCTTTGTATCTAGATAAATGGATAGGTAGCACGCAGTTCCCGAAGTAGTTCAAAGGTACAGGCGGGTCTAACCGGTCTCTGAAATCAGCAACATACCTGAACGGAACTGGTTGATCTGCGTCACCACAGCGTGCCTTCACCAGACATGTCAATACATAGGCATAACTAACTACGAAAGTTGACAGGTGAAGATCGGGGCGATTCGACTCGGTTTTTACTCGATCTCTAAGTTTTTTCACGTCCTCTTGACTCAGCTCGAGCGTGATCCTGACAACATCTTCTATGTCTTTGCCTGGAGGAGTCTTTAGGGTTCGTACGTACGCGTTGTCCTGTGAGAGAAACCGCTGGAGTTCGAAGAACTTCAATTCGAGTTGAGATGGAACATTGATGACCGTACGATCTAAAAGCGCAGGTAAATGAAAATCTTGCGGCATTGTTCCGTACTTACAGATGTGAGCCCATGATTTGAGAAAACTTACCACAGTTTTGCCTTCCACAGCAGCATGGTGGTTTGTGTTTCCGATGCAAAAGCCTTGGTTCGGGAACAAAGTGATTTGCAGAGAAAGAACAGGTACCGAGTCAGAGGAAAACGTTAACTCGGGCACCAGAGCGCGTAACTCAGACTGGTGAAGAAGTCCCTTGCCTGAAGCGCGAGAGAAATCAGCGTCCGTCTCGGCCACTATGAGAGAGACAGTGTCCTGAGGTAAGATGACGATGTGTGGTTTAGGATCTTGCGGGTCCCACTTGAGGTGACCGGAGAGCGGGAGAAAATGTGATAGGACGAGGGAAAGAGATGCCTCAAGTTTGGGGAGGATCAGAGAGTAGAAGGAGTCGTATGATAACTCTGTGTGTCTGTAAAAAGTGACTCGCTGGATAGGATTGACATTTAGCCATGGTAGATCGAAGAAAGTGAGTGGGAGAATGAGCTCGGCTATCGTGTTGGTGGTGGGGCTAACTCGGGAGACCTTGGTCACGTTTAACGCCACCATCGTTCATGAAGATAATCTCCCTTTGGATTCTCTCTCAGACACTTTTGATGGCTACATAGTTATAATTTATATTTCTAAGATTGAGATGATAATATAAAATACTACTATATCAAGGGAGTGTTGGGGAAGTGGGAAGCAACGCCTGAGAGCATCTTTATCGGGGTTGTTAAAGAGGGTTGCTTAGGTTAATTGTGATTAAATTTAAAAAAAATGACCATTTAATATAGGAGACGTCGCTTAATTAGGGAAAGCAAGAGACGTTGCTTAAGGACACGCGTCAAACATTCATATCACCTCCTCTCTTTCATCTCTCTCTCCCGACTTCGTGAAATCAGACGGTTTCTGAATCAAAAGAGAACGACGTGATCTCTCGTCGTCGTCGGACGAATGAAAAGGCAATTCCGTCCCTCATTCTTCACCTCGCATCGACGATGAATCAATCGGCGTGTCTCCGTGTCTGGCGTCGACGACTCCACATCTCTGTCGCGAGATATCCACGATGATGAATCACTCGGTGTCGTCTCTCCTTGACGGCGAATTACTCGGCGTCTCTCTGTGTGTCTCTCCTCTAATCGAAAGGTAACAGTGTTGTGTTGTGTGGTTCAACCATGCATGTCTTAGATTATAATTGTTCTTGTTCTGATCGGAAGTGTTTATTGTTTTATTTGCAGGTGTTTACAAAGCAGATGGATTTATCTGACACAAACATTGTCGCTTTATCTGGTGCCCACACTCTGGTTTGTATATATATATATCACTACAAAACTTTTGTTTGTTTTTCTGTTTTAATCTGCAAATTGTTGATGAATGATTGCATCCACAGGGAAGATGCCACAAGGATAAGTCTGGATTCGAAGGTGCATGGACTTCAAACCCTCTTATTTTCGACAACTCTTATTTCAAGTGAGTGTATTCATCTTATAGGTTTTCATATTCATCCATGAACCAATGCTGATATGTATATAAACTGATAATGTGTATATGTATGTGACCAGGGAGCTCTTGAGCGGTGAGAAGGAAAGTCTTCTTCAGCTTGTCTCTGACAAAGCTCTCTTGGACGATCCTGTGTTTCGTCTTCTTGTTGAGAAATACTCTGTTGTATACATCTTTTTCTCTAAACTTTTCTCTGTTTTCTTTGAGTTGGTGTAGGGAAATAATGATTGGTTGTTATAATGTTAACAGGATGAAGAAGCCTTTTTCGCTGATTATGCTGAGGCACACTTGAAGCTTTCTGAGCTCGGGTACTTGTTTATTAATTTGAATCAGAGTAGGAAGTAAAATTTGAGTTGTAATTGTGTTATGATTCTGAGTTTTGGTGATTCTTCTGTTGGTTGTAGGTTTGTTGATGCTTAAGCTGTGACATGTGTGGTGGGGTTCTGAGAGTTCGCATTGCATTTGAACTTTGTCATTTGTTTGCTTAATGTACTCGTGGATTTGCGTAGCTTGTGTTTCTATTTGGGGGCGGTATTGTGATTTTGATGCACATTTGCCATGGTTAAAACATTCTAATAAACCAATTTCTCTCATTACAAAATCTAAGAGACTTGCAATGGAGACATAAAAATCTCAAGTTTCTTAACTAAATCTCTTAATCAATTTTATTCCTTAAATACTATTAAAAAACAATTAAGAGACCCTTAATGGGTATATAGGATAAAGATGCTCTAACACTCGATTTAATAATCCATTTTCTTAGTAAAAAGTAAAAACGGGAGTACATACACATAACAAAAACAAAAATTAAGTTTATACACTTAAACCATGATTATCCCTAAACCTCTCTAATGAGGTTTTTATTATTATTATTATTATTATTATTATTATTATTATTATTTTTTGTCTGATTTTTTTTTTAATAATAATCGTAGATCGACACGTATTAATAGAGCTCGCGAACAGTACAAGAGATGGTTCTTATTTAAGAGTTTTTGGAACCGTCTCTTGTACTGTTCACAGACCCTACATGTCAGTAAGACCCGCGAATAGTACAATTTTTTTTTAAAAAAAAACTCTCTTAATCATGCTCTAAGGGCAGGACCAATGATAATTTCTCCTTGAATTTCTTACTATCAAAATATCATTTAAAAAAATTAAGAAAGAGAGAGAAGGCTAACAGTGAAGAAAGAGAGAAGATACATATGTTAATAAGAAAGTGATATTGACGTTTTTATATACTTCCTTTACAGGTGTTTCCTTTCTATTTGTTAATATTAACTTTTCAAAATAAAACAAAATTAAGTGATAAATATATATATATATATATTTTTAAGGAAACTCATGTAGTTTCTACAGTTAAGGTGTTGAGGTTGGTCTAAAACCATCTCTAACAAAAGTTTCTTAACACAAATCCTTAAGAAAAAAAATTATAAAATTATATAAGCTCCACAATTTTTATGATTTTGTACCAACAAAAATCCTTAAAATCACTAGCTAAGGATTCCATTCTGCGAAAATCCTTAACTATTCGTGGGTCTTACTGACAAGTGACGGTCTGCGATTGATTAATAATTTTTTTAATCTAAAAAAAAAAAATCGAATACTACAATTTCTAAGGACACCATTGTGGATGCTCTAAGGCTACCCGCAGAGCAGGTACCTCATCACTTCTTTTAGTATTAAAGTATTAAAAAGAGTTTTTAGTGATTTAAACCTCCAACTATTTTTAAATCGGATAAAAAAACTTCAACTAAAATTTTATGTTTTTAAACCTCCAACTATTAAACCATTAATGTCGTTAACCTTCCGTTAACAAAATCGTTTTTTCTTGACGGAGACTCGTTAAATCAAAACGCAGTGTTTCATATAATCACAAAACGACACGAAATTCTTATAATCAATAAATATTTTAGTGATTTAAACCCTCAACTATTTTAAAATCGGATGGAAAACCTCCAACTAAAACTTTTTGTTTTTAAACCTTCAACAATTAAACCTTTAATGCTTTTAACCCTCAGTAAACAAAGTCATTTTTTTGAACGGAGAACTATTAAATTGAAACAAAAAGTTACATGTAATCACATAAACGACACGAAATGCTTAAAATTCCTTATATCAATGACAATGACAATTCATCCTCAAATATAAAAAAACTAGAGAGTTTTTTTTCTTTTTCAAGAACCATCGGAGGGTAATATAAGTCAAAAAGTTGTGTTGTTTCTAATTCTAAGTTAAGTAAATGGATTATGAGAGAAAGAATTAGAATTAGAAACAACATAATTTTTTGACTTATATTACCCTCCGATGATTCTTGAAAAAGAAAAAGAATTCTCTAGTTTTTTTATATTTGAGGATGAATTGTCATTGTCATTGCCATTGAAATAAGGGGAGTTTTAAGCATTTCATGTCATTTATGTAGTTATATGAAACTTTGTGTTTCAATTTAATAGTTCTCCGTTCAAAAAAATGACTTTGTTTAATGAAGGTTAAATGCATTAAAGGTTTAATAGTTGAGGGTTTAAAAACATAAAGTTTTAGTTGGAGATTTTTCATCTGATTTAAAAATAGTTGGGGGTTTAAATCACTAAAATAATTATTGATTATAAGAATTTCGTGTCGTTTTATGATTATATGAAACACTGCGTTTTGATTTAACGGGTCTCCGTTAAGAAAAAATGATTTTGTTAACGGAATATTAACGATATTAACGGTTTAATAAATGGAAGTTTAAAAACATAAATTTTAGTTGGGGGTATTTTATCCGATTTAAAAATAGTTGGAGGTTTAAATCACTAAAAACCCTATTAAAATAGAAAAGTAAAAGTGAGAAAAGTGGTATGTTTCTTTATGAACATACTCTCAGAAAACTGCAAGATACTTTAAGTATGGTTATCAGTATACAATTGGTTAGAATTTTATTTTTATTTAAAAATTAAATTAGAAAATTAAAAAAAAATTAGAAATATTAATATTTTGTTCATAAGATACTCCAAAATGCATTTCACCACTAATGATGCTCTAAGAATCCATATGCTAGAGTACTATGTATATTTTATATAATACCACATTGTCTATCATTGATCAACATGATCTGTTTGATCATGCATACATCTTTCATCTTTATTTATCTTTTAAATTTTTTTATCCTTTCCTTTTATCAATTTATTTGATATGTATATTTTAGATTAAATATAACTCAATCAAACAATTATGTTGGTAAAAAGTAAAAAAATACATGTCATGATTTGAAAAATTTTAAACGGATTTTTTTAAATGTAGTTTTGAATATGCATTAAATCAAGGAGAAAACAACCATTAAAACCTTGAACTTTCAAACTAGAGCCAAAAAAAACCTTTAATTCGTGTTTGAGCCAAAAAAAAATCTAACTTTTAAATATTTGTCATTTTAACTCTTATATTTTGTTGACTCGCCCATTTAAGAAACATGAATAGTCAACTAATAAAATAGATTAAAAATAAACGTTTGTTAACTCTTTAAACGACATCATTTTTAAAACTAGTTAAACCATTGATCAAACGACGTCATTTTGCTTCTATAAACACTTAAACATTTCATTCGTGAAACCATAGCCTCAAATCAATTCCATCTTCTTCATTGTGGTTTCAAGAAATAGATGTTTTAAGTGTTTACAGAAGCCAAATGACTTCTTTTGATCAATGTTTTAACCAATTTTTAAAATGATGTCGTTTAGAGAGTTAACAACCGTTTATTTTTTAATCGATTTGATTAGTTGACTATTTATGTTTCTTAAATAGTCGAGTCAACAAAATATGAAAGTTAAAATGACCAATATTTAAAAGTTGAAGATTTTTTTTAGATCAAACATGAGTTGAAAGTTTTTTTGGCTTTAATTTGAAAGTTCAAAGTTTTAATGATTGTTTTCTCTTAAATCAAGTGTACTATTCTATTTTAATAATATAATTCATGTATAGTATAATACAACTCATGACAGCTATGTGTATTTATGTTTTGCAATGGTGTTGAATGTATGCTTTTAAAAGCATGTGTGTGTCAACAATGTATGGCGTCTGTCAGGGGCGAACCCATAATTTAATTTATGAGGGGTCAATAATGAAGACAATACAAAAATATGTGTTCATTAATCACCACCTTAACCAAATACACCAAATTTCATTACAAAATGTTACTTGCAAATTTGGTTTATAATATTTATGTGGTGTCAAGTGAACCCATTCCATTTGAATAAACATTGTGTTACATTATACTATTCTATTTATCGAAACAATATAGTCTCATTCTCCTTTTCTTCTAACTTAAAGTACTTAACATTGTATTGTTCGTAAGGATTGAGTTTCTCATACTATTTATTTAAGAAGTATAGTATAGTATAGTACATTACATTACTTATGTATAACACATTAGATGTACAAACACGCATGAGAAGGAATTTTATGTCCACTTTTAAGCCATATTGGTACATTTTCACATAAAATTCTTTTATGGTTAGATACTTAACTTTTAGCACTTTTATACATATCATTAATTCACCCTTTTAGTAAACAAGAATGAGTACCATAATAGACAACCCACATTCCATGCGGATATTTGTCTATTTTATATTTTTTAATTTGGTTTACAATAATTATTTTAAATATATTATTTACATTTTGATGTTATATATTTTGTATCTCTATAATATTATTATTTATATTTTTCAATATTATTAACATATAATAGTTTATACTTTTAATATTTATCTTTGTTATTAGTTACTAATTGACCATTATTAATTTTTATTTATTTATAAATATTTAAAATGTATATCAATGAAAATGTTAATATTCGTTTATTATTAATGTAACTTTTATTTATATTTACATAAATATATATTAAGTTTCTATCTTTTATTTGTATGTATATATTTTGATATGATTTGTTTTATTATAAGATTTTAATTATATTTTTGGTTAACTACTTTACTCAATTCATAAGAATATATAAAATTATTTATTTGATATCTAAATTTTTTTTTACATATATTTTTAGGATTTGATGTAGATTATAATATAGAAGAAAAATAATAATTCTATAGCATATTTAAATTTTTTTTTACATATATTTTTAGGATTTTGTATTCTATAGCATATTTAGCATATTGAAAACGGTTTTATCTTTTTGCGTTTTTATATGCCAGTTTGGCAATATTTTAAGTAACCGTTTGGTTAACTCAAATGTGTGAGATAAATAATAAATGGATTGAAATGATTTTTTTTATCATCAACATAAATAGACTATGTTATGATTTTGCTAACCAAAATAAGGACTATGTGTCTATATGGACAAAGTAAGTTGGTTGACTTCTCGTACCACGTGCAAGATTATCCGTCCTTGTGTTATGAATCCTAGGTATGTGCTTTATTTCAAAAAAATTGAAACTCTCATTCAGTCTTTGTATTTCTTCCCGGTAAGTTACAAAAACAGGTGATTCTTCAGATTCTGAAACGATCTTCACCAGCTGAGAACAATCTGTTGCAAAAGTTACATGAAATTTTCTAAGATATTTCATATTTTGCATCGCCCAATTGGAAGCTTCGATTTCTGCATGTACGGATGATAGGCAGCCTCTTGTATTTCTTGCTCCCATCAATCCCTCAAATCATTCTAATGTATTATACCAACATTTCAAGACCTATTCGTTATGTGTATGTGTTATGTGTTTTATCCTCCCTACTTTGTGTGGCTGTTGTTTTTGTAGCCTTGTGACCATTGCCAACTCTACCTTATTCCATAAAATCGGCTAAGTTTACGTCAACTGTAAAGTATCTCTGGGATCTTTTTAATATTGTTACAAACATTTTCATTGCGTCCCTTCCAATTATATCATAAAATCCAAGCAAAGTGAGTGTCTTCTATATTTTGGCGATACCTCAAGATCTTAAGAGCACCTTGTAGGTGTACATCCATAAAAGCCAAGAGATACTGAGATGATTCACTGCAAAGGTAATGTCTAGACAAATAATAGTCAAATAGTGGAGATGACCTTGAGCTCTTTGTAGTAAGTAGCATTCTCCAAAGGTGTGCATGTAGTTCTACTCATCGGGATAGTTAGATCTATTGGAAAACAGATCGGTTTGGAGGCTAACATTCCTTTTTCAGCCAGAATATCTTGCGCATATTTACGTTGACAAACATCAATCCGGTAGAGTTTATCGCTATTTCAAGACCAATGAACAATTTAGGCGTGCCCAACTTGACTTTGAATTTGCTGTTAAAAAAGACCTTGACATCTTGAATAGCAGAGTCACTATTACTCGCAATGAGTGTATCATCAACATACACCAAAAGAGAAATAATAACACCACCAATAATATTCACAAAAATGCAATATCAGAAGGTGATTTCTCAAAATCTGTATTAACCAGAACATTGGAGAAACATTTATATCACTTATATCAAGCTTGTTTCAATCCATGAATGGACTTCCACAATCCCCAAACCGGATTTTGAGGCAAAACTTCATCAGGGCCAAAAGTATACCCCAAAGATAAGCTCATATAGATTTTCTCATCCAGTTCACTATTGAAAAAGCATTTGACACGTCCATCTGAGAAAGGTTCCAGCCATGTATTTCTGCCAAAGCTAAGAGAAGCTTAACAGTTGGCAGTTTAGCCAGTGGAGAAAAAGTAGTGGAGAAGTCAATACCCTTCTATTGTGTGAAACCCTGAGCAACTAACCAAGCCTTGTGTCTATCAATAGTACCATGTGCATTGTATTTAAGTGTGTAAATCCATTTATAGCTCACAACATTCCTTCCTGGTGGCAATGACTCAACTGTCCAAGTCTGTTTGGCTTCCATGGCATCAAGTTCATCATTCATCGCCACTCGCCATACAATGGATGTTAAAGCTTGCTTATAGGTTTTGAGTTCAGTTTCAGTAGAGATGGATATGATGTAGTTTTGATAGGTAGGATGTAGATTATAATAGGAAAGAGTAGAAGATAAAGGATTGATTGTGGAAGGGGTAAAGTTGTTTTGGGGTTTTGGAATGGAGAGACGGGCACGAGAAAAGTGGTTTAAGAGTTCGTTTAGGTTTACCATTGAGTTGTGTGGGTAAACCAGAACCAGAAGAAACAATATCTACAGTATCCGAGGTGGCACTAGGTGGAATAAGAAAATGTTATGCAGATGTGGATGTAGATGCTGCACTAAATTCACATCTACCACAAGTACATACATGAATCTCAGTGTAATTTTTATATACTTCTCGTAGAGTAACTAATTTTGTATAATAATCACTAACATCCATATGAACCTATTGTAATGAGCTAAGCATTTTTTCAGTCTCAATATTGCAAGGAACATCACATTTTATAAAACAAGAAAGCAGAATCTTCCAAATTGCTTCAGCCGTAGACATAAAGAGATCCACCCTGATTGACGGTCAAGAACATTAATTTTGGGGGGCTCAAAAGAGTTGTTTACTGATCTTACAATTATCATGTGATCTTTCCCCGTACTTTAGCTTTACTCGCACAATATCGCGACCACTTTCTGATAAGCCACAACTATTCCACTATTCCAGCTCAAACACGCTATGCATAGGAGTTTTAAACAAAATCTGATAAATGCACTTTGGTTACGTATGTAACCAAATAAATTTTGTTAGGTTTTCCCATATATCACTGGATACCAGAAATTAGGATGTTATAGTCCTCTTTCTTTGGATGGAGCCATAAAAGTTTAGGCTTGTTCTGAAAATGACAGCTTGAAAGTCACTAATACGGGCAGACAAGAACATGTGAACTTTGCGTGTAGTAAAGCTTTTCTCCTCACAACAACAACAATACTTGTTTTTAACAAAAAAGCATTTTTGATTGGTTTCTTTGTGGTGTTAAAAACGCAGTGTGCATACTCTTTGTGGGATGAATGATGCACAGGGAAAACTGTCATGTTCTGTTCTTACCAAAACAGAACAATCAACATCTGGAAAGTTGGGAGCAACTATCTTAAGTGAACCTTTAGATGAGCTACAAAGGGAATTTTAATTTACACGAAATGATCAGGTGATTCTGTTTGGTATACGCTGGATCGGTGATCTGACTGTTTGCATCGATGATGTTAAGCATTTAAGTTATGTTCTGTGTTTTTTTTTGTCATATGTAGATTTCACTTAGACAACATAGACTAATAGTTCACTACAAACAATCAATCCATTCTATACTAGAAAGGATTGATCAATAGAATAAGACTAGTAAAAGCCTAAAGAAAACTAAACCCGGATAGGAACCAGAGACAAGAGTCGTACATTCCCGGAATCATTAACCAAACATATACAACACCATTAAGCAGCACATATGAAACTGAAGCCAAAACAATTCCACCCTTGCAGCTGATCGAAGAGAAGCCATCATCAAAGACATCCAAAGAAGCCAGAAGCTAGTATCAAGACCGAATAAGCGACTTCAAAAGAGGACCATCCAATACTGATCCAACCCGTAGCTTGAGCAATATCAAAGAAGAGCATCCAAACCCCATGGGATTTAAGAGAACCTCTTACCCGGACTGGAACTATCCCGAAGGAAGAATAATGTGCCGCATAGAACCACTTCGACCATTGAAGCGACGACTATCAAAGACACAGATGGAGCGACAGGAAGCTGGTGACACAAACCAAGATGTCGAGAGTAAAATCCAAAGCTGCTGGAGAAAGGAGAGACTACTAGAACCAATAACACCGAAGATATACGACAAAGTTTTGTTTGTATTCAAATTGATTTTATTCTTATAATATGTGGTAAAAGGAAATATAGAGCTTTACAAATAGAAAATACATATCTACGAAACAACAGCATATATTTATTTATTTTGGGGTCTTGAAGAAAGAATGCAAGCAAAACTGGACAGACCAAATATCGCCAAGAATGGGAGGATGAAACACAAATCCAAAGCTGATGCAATCACACTCACAAAAGCAAAAGGTGAAGAAGGCTCTTTGCTTTTGCTTAGGTTAGCTTCTTTCATCTCAGCTTTCCACTTTTGTGTTTATCCAAGTGAGGAAACGCTTGTAGAATGTTATAAGCCCTTAGATCTTGCCTTGTTAAGATCCCTATCACAGGAGACATCTGCAAACACACAAAGAGAAATGAAACAAGCTTTAGTAGTGTTCTTGAAAGATTGTTACATTCAAGATAGTGAAAAAAAAAAGAGGCGAACTTACTCCTGAAGCTTGAATCTTGGGGACAACCAGCAAATGTCTGAGACCAACTGATCGGAAAAGCACCAAAGCCTTGGCCACTGACATACTCTGCACCACAGTGTAAGGTGTTGTGTTGGTCAAAGGATGAAGATCAACGTACATTTGCATCTCTGAGCTTGTGATTGCAACATCATCAAAATTGTCTTCTCTCTCAGCTAATTCAACTGGTGTGAACTTTTCCCTAACTTCCCACTCTTCTGTTCTTCTTTTCTCATTCAAGAACCATCTCTTTTTCAGAACTTTAACAAGATGTGCTCTCAAGATCAACCCATGAAGCTCTGTCGCAGCGCCAGTATCAACATCTTCTCCATCCAGAACCGGGAATGCATTATGCGTTGTGTTCCTCAGAGCATCGACTATATTGGCGACTTTTTCCACTCCGTGGAGCGTTATGACCGGAGGCTTAGCGTCACCAAGCTCACCTACAGTGAGATTCCTCATCCATGGCTCCGGATTCGCTTCCAAGAAAGGTAAACCCTTCAGATGGAGAATGATCTCGTAGATACTTAGATTGAAGCTGTCTCCAACTGTTTTAGCAATGAGAAGCACAAACATTGTAATGGGTAACAAGAGAAGGTTGTTTGTAAGCTCTAGGAAAATCACACAGAGCGAGACGGTCATCCTCATGGAACCAGCCATGAGTGAAGCTGCACCGAGTACCGCGTAAAGCCCTTGATCAATTTTTGTGTAAGATCCCATTACAGTGCCTAGCATCCGACCGTAAGCAGAACCCATGAGGATGATGGGGAGAAAGAGACCCGAAGGTGTCGCTATACCGAATGTGATTAGCCCCAAAATGCAGTAGAGGCCAAAGTATATCCAGAGGGAAACCATACCAAACTCATTAGGAGTGTTTGAAGAGAATACGTTTCTGACAGCATCATCGTTGGTTGTGAGAAATAGAGTTGCTAGATCGTTGTAATAACCGTTGGGACAGTTGAACTGCTTGAAGTTCCCTGATCTTCCGTTTGTTGGACATGCCTCGTCTATCGAAGGGTTACAAGGCTTGCATTCCGCTAAGAAAGGAAGACCGTACAAGCAAACTGAAGTGAATAGAGACACAGAAAGACTCAGAAGCACCTTGTGAATCTTACCCTTCCTGCACAAGAAAGTAAGTAAAGTCATAACTAGTAAAAATGGTCTAATCCCAGTTTATTTTCAGTATATAATAAAATAATAAATAGGTTTATATAATTTATTTTTTTGTTCATCACTCTATTTTATATTTTAAAATAAAATATCATTGAAGTCAACTATATTATATAATTCTATTGTGAAAAAATAGATTGAGCCACTGGAGATGGTCTAAGCTCAGACTTACTGGTTGATGAGATTGTAAAGACGAAGAACTTTATGAAGAAGATGATTGTATAAGCTTCCAAGAATACCACCAAAGACTCCAATCAATGTGACAGGGATTATATCTACTGCGTGATACCTAACCTCTACATGACTCACATCAAACATAATGAGTCCTCCTCTACCGAAAAGACCGCATTTACCAGAATTGCAAATCTCGATGAACGCTCTTAGTACAACCACCACAACTGCTGTGCTGAAGAATGTCCTCCACAAGAGAGCGCTTCTCCACCACGTAGCGACTTCCTCAAGAGCGAAGAGCACTCCTCCTACTGGTGATCTGAAAGCCGCACATACTCCAGAGGCGGATCCACATGTAATAAGGTCTCTACGGTCTCTATCGTTGTTGAAGTAACGAAGCCATCTCCATTTGATTCTATGGTTGTCTGGACCACCTTGACCAAGCAAAGAAGCTATGCAGCTTCCAATGTGAACCAAAGGCCCTTCTTTGCCAAGATCAAGTCCAGCTGCAACTGCTCCAATACTTCCAACAATCTAATCCAAAATAAACAAAAAAATGATGTCATCTTAGATGTTCATGAACAAACGTCCACAAGGTCAAAGAAGTAAACCTTAACGATCATGGTGGTTGCACCAAACATATTGGGAGTGTCAACGCCATTGAGATAAGCTTTAATCTCAGGAATCCCTGGACCAGCCGCCGTAGGAGCAAAGACAACAACAAGTACTGTCGCCACTAAAGTCAGACCTAAATTCGCACCCGTAAAGATCAACAGACCTGTCAAATACCTAATTTCAACATAAGACTTATCAGACAAGGTAACTCAGTTTCTTGATATTGGCTTGATGATTCAATACCTATCTTGAGCTATGTAGTAGCCAACGGCAAGAAGTTTGTAACCGGCTATGTTCTCGACGGCCAGGTTGATGAGGGTAGCAATTAGACCAGTTAAGAGACCGACAAGACAAGCTAAGGTCCATTTTGCGAATATGTATTGAAACACTTGTGCCTTTGATCTGCTTCTCCAGTCATGCTTAAACAGATCATTCTCATTTATCCTGCAGAAACGACAAATTATAGCTTAATTTTGTGTCTGTTTCTTTTGTACAAAATTATTACAAACAGTTCATATGTCTCTATCACTGAAATTTTGTTCTCCATGTTTTTATTTAAATAAACATTAAACAGAGACGATAAAAAAAATTATCGAAAAAGATTGAGACCAAGACTTATCAGACAATTATTATAAAAGGTATCACAATCTCTAGATCTTGATTCTTTTCAAGATTTGGCTGATGATTATTGCTTGCGGCAAATTGAAGATGTGAGAGAATATTGAAGTGTTACAACAGTTCATATGTCTCGATCACTAATATATTTATCCAATCGTAAAAAAGTTATATAATTTATATTTGACCAAAAAAAAAAAAATATAATTTATGTTCTAAAACTCAGAATAGACAGAGACAAACTTTTTTTAAAAAAAGATAGAGACTAAAACTTTATAGAAAGAGATTGAGACCCAGAATCCATTCAAAATAAAATTTAAATGAAGATTACTTGAACAGAGAGTAGGATTAAATCCTTATAGAAAACATAAAAAAATTCCATCCATTTTTTTTTCTTAAATAAACATTTATCTGAAAACATAGTAAAGCTCAACACTATAAAAAAGATTGAGACCAAGAATAAGCTTTCATTTTTTTTTTGCAAAAATGAAAACTTATCTGAAAACAGAGTAAATATCAAAGATTTATAGACTAAAATTGCTAGGTAAAGAAGACATACTCATAATCTAAGCTCTCGATGTGTGAAACCTTGGTACCCACCAAAGCAAGAGGAGTTGAAGAAAGAGTTCTATGTCTCTTAAGGAGAGGTTGGTTCATAGTGTTATTCTCTGGATCTGCTTCTTCTTCTCCATTGTAATTACTATTACCAATCTGCAAGTTTCCATCTTCAGCCATCATTAACTCTTTCCTCTCTCTCTCTCTCTCTTATGATGAATAGGACCACCCAGAGAAAGAAAGAGAAATAGAAAAAAGGAAGAAGAAGCTTTTGGTTGGATCTCAAGAGGAAGCACTTTTAATTTGGATTTCTCTGCGTATTTTGTCGTTTCTCCTAGATGAAGCGCTTTTGTAAAGCTTTATAGATCTCTCACATAAGCGTACATGCATGCCTCTACATACACATTATATATATTTGTACACATACACAACATTCATTTTTAATTTTATTTGTTGTGAGGAGTCAAGTGGATGGATGGGTGCCATATGCGTTTCTCACTAGAGATAAGATACTTTGGCCTACAAAATATTACGTAAGTTAAATATTAGGATTGTGCATTATTTCTTGTTACTTGGCTTGTAATTGTAACTTACCTAATACTTGCCTTGAAAAATAGAGTATTTTGTGTTGTCAAGTTAAACAGGAAGTCAACAAATTTTGTTACTTGCAAGTCCATGTCAAATATCAAGTATCGATATTTTTCTTAAGACTTGCCTCAATACTTATTCCATTGCTTATTTGATACTTGTTCTATTACTTATTCCAGAATATACTTGTTATCTGCTACAAAATATTTATTACTCGTTGAAAAGTATTTATTACTCTTTAAAAATTATTTGTTATT
>MU105711.1:0-17226 GCA_012274485.2 Sinapis alba | reverse complement strand
AAAAAATTCCATCCATTTTTTTTTCTTAAATAAACATTTATCTGAAAACATAGTAAAGCTCAACACTATAAAAAAGATTGAGACCAAGAATAAGCTTTCATTTTTTTTTTGCAAAAATGAAAACTTATCTGAAAACAGAGTAAATATCAAAGATTTATAGACTAAAATTGCTAGGTAAAGAAGACATACTCATAATCTAAGCTCTCGATGTGTGAAACCTTGGTACCCACCAAAGCAAGAGGAGTTGAAGAAAGAGTTCTATGTCTCTTAAGGAGAGGTTGGTTCATAGTGTTATTCTCTGGATCTGCTTCTTCTTCTCCATTGTAATTACTATTACCAATCTGCAAGTTTCCATCTTCAGCCATCATTAACTCTTTCCTCTCTCTCTCTCTCTCTTATGATGAATAGGACCACCCAGAGAAAGAAAGAGAAATAGAAAAAAGGAAGAAGAAGCTTTTGGTTGGATCTCAAGAGGAAGCACTTTTAATTTGGATTTCTCTGCGTATTTTGTCGTTTCTCCTAGATGAAGCGCTTTTGTAAAGCTTTATAGATCTCTCACATAAGCGTACATGCATGCCTCTACATACACATTATATATATTTGTACACATACACAACATTCATTTTTAATTTTATTTGTTGTGAGGAGTCAAGTGGATGGATGGGTGCCATATGCGTTTCTCACTAGAGATAAGATACTTTGGCCTACAAAATATTACGTAAGTTAAATATTAGGATTGTGCATTATTTCTTGTTACTTGGCTTGTAATTGTAACTTACCTAATACTTGCCTTGAAAAATAGAGTATTTTGTGTTGTCAAGTTAAACAGGAAGTCAACAAATTTTGTTACTTGCAAGTCCATGTCAAATATCAAGTATCGATATTTTTCTTAAGACTTGCCTCAATAGTTATTCCATTGCTTATTTGATACTTGTTCTATTACTTATTCCAGAATATACTTGTTATCTGCTACAAAATATTTATTACTCGTTGAAAAGTATTTATTACTCTTTAAAAATTATTTGTTATTCGTTAAAAAAATTACTTTATATATTTTATTTCAACTAATTGCAAATAATCAAGTATTTATAGACAAGTATTTGATTTTGGCAAGTAACAATTTGAGTCAAGTAATTTGCAAATACTAATTTTTTCTTTGAGTACTTGATCAAACGAGTATTTGATTCAAACAAGCCAAGTATAAATAATAAATTAAACTATTTAACGAGCCAAATTAAATGGTAAGTATTTACCTTGTGTCCAAAGCCTCTTTAATAATAAAACAAAAAGACGAGCTATGGTGATAGAGGTATATTTCATTCTATTTTAAATCTGATTTAAGGATTTGGCTTATTAGTCCAAATGCTCATTAAAAAATAAATAAATCCAAATAAAAAACAAATGCCAACCCTGAACTCGGAAAGGGGTTAATACTGATCTGGTCCGTCAACTCGAAACTTATCTCTCCACGCCGGAGGTCAAGATGAAGGAGAGAAAAGACCCGAGTCTTAGGTACCCACACCGTACACTTTTGCATTGTGATTCATTCTCAACTTTATACTCTTTTGTTCCAACTACATTGTATTAATACTCTTGATCAATAAGAAACACATATTCTTCATCAAACCATACTAATTGTTTAATTCATTACTTGCTAAACACGTTAGATTAAACTACAATCCTAGTTTCTAAGTGGATCATGTGGTCCATCACTTAGCACTAGAAGGAAGGATTAACACAAAATAACCCTCTGAAGATCCAAAATGAGACACACATAAGCACAACTAGGCCTGGGCGTTCGGGTACCCGTTGGCATTCGGGTCGGGTTTTTCGGATTTCGGTTCTTTTTTATAACACCTCTTAGGTCCCATTCTAGTAAATTTGCAAATACGGGTCGGGTTCGGATATAACACATCGGGTTCGGGTCAATTTTGTATCACATCCTAGAACCCATAAAGTAACCATATATCATTCGGATTCGGGTGATATCGGTTCGGTTCGGATATACCCGAAATAAAATCTAAAATTTAAAAGCAAAACATAAAAAATATATACTTATTTATATATAATTAAGTATTTAAGGTATTTATTTTAGATAACATATCAAAATAAATATGAAATTAAATATTTGAAGTATATATTTATGTTTCATATAATTATATTGTACAATAGTTTGGACATTCGGATCGGTTTCTTCGGATATTTTTTCGGATTTTTCGGTTTTTTCGGTTTTTCGGGTTACCCGTTCGGGTTTGGTTAATAACACTTCGGATTCGGATTTTTTTTATACCACCTTAAAAGATCCATTCGGGTATTTTTTATATGTTGGACCGGGTACGGATCGGGTTTTTTGGTTCGGGTTCGGTTCGGATTTCGGGTTACGGATTTTATGCCCAGGCCTAAGCACAACACAATCACTGAAACAGTCACATCTGGTTTGGAAGGAATAGAGAACCTGTCAGGTTCACCCCACATACCGCATGAGAACAGTTAAACACAGACAGAACTCCCATCACCGCAGCACCACTGTAATTTTAATATGTATTGACTTGATTCATAATATTTTTGTTTTACGAAATAACATATATTCATATATAATTTTATTTATCCTTAAAATAATTTGTGTCAAATTAAGCTTTTATTTATTTTAGTTTATGTTAATAAAACTAAAAATGCAATGAAGTAATACATCTTTTAACATGGCTCGCATTTTAATATAAATAATTTGTGTTTTGTTAAACTGTCTTGTATTTGATTAAAATATTATATGATTGATGAAATAACCATAAATATGTAATCGTAAAAATATCAATTGTAATTCATTCTATTATATCATAAGATAGTATACATATTAGTTAATTTTAATATTTTATTCTTATCAATTAACTATATATATATATATATATATATATATATATAAATGTTAATATCTAGATATTTAAAAAAATTGTTTATAAATTCTAGTTAATTATCCTTGATATAATATTTACTTTTATAATATTATTTTAGACATTAATATATATTTTAAAATCTTATATTTTTTTATTTTGTGTATATATAATTTAATTTTAGTTTAAATTTTTTAAATTAATAAATTGATTAAGTTATTTAACTATATTTATTGCTTCATCAAATATTTAATAATAATATAAATTAATATTATAAATATTGTAAATTTAATATTGTGTACATAAGAGATATTAAATTAATATTATTGTATGATATTTATTTAGTAATAATAACGGATTTCTTTATTATTTTATATTTATCAATTTTAAATATTTTTAAAGAATATATATTTATATTAGAAAAGATATAATAATTTTTTATTAAATTACAGTCTTAGAAAAATGTTTATGAATATTTTTAGTTATTTTATTTTATAAATATTTAAGTATTTAGTTGAATTAGTTAAATAATTAAGTTGTTAAATGGTAAATTAAGATTCATAGTTAACATAACATTCCAATTTGGTAAATATCATATAGTACATGAGTGTAAAGTTTAAATTGTATTTCGGTTTTAGTAGTATAGAAGATACACAAAAAAGTTTTTTTACAGTGTTTGAATTGTAAGTTGAAGGAGAATAAATGAACATTTTTATATTATGCACTATTAAACTTAATAAATTTATCCACTCTTGGCCTCAAACGTTCAAGAGTTTTGTGGCAAAGAGGAACGTTTTACGTGGATAATTCCAAAATCTTAGGATGTGTGCCTGCATGATGACAACACTTTATGAAGCAGACTAGTATATTAGGTTTAACAAAAGAGTTTCTCGTTAACATTTTTTTTTTTTGAAACTTCGTTTACATTTTCTTACATTTCACTTTTATTATTTTCTTTAAGAATAACTACATTTTTCATAATTTGTTGATTTATTATAATTTATATTTCTAAAGTAAAACATTATAACTTTTTTTTTATTTGAAACCAAACATTATAATTGTTTTCACTTGTTTCTTGTATAGACTCAACACTCCATACTTTTGTAAACTGTTCTCAGCAGAAAAAAAACGCTTCATACTTTTCTTTTTTGGATAGATAAAAACTGTTTTCTTTTAATTAACTTGAAGTATCTTTGACTAGAGATATTCAGACTAATACTCAAAGGAATGTATAGTCCATAGATAAACTTTCCTTTCGAGTATTCAAATGGACCTAAAGCATAGACATATACTTGTATAAGATAACCAAAAATAATTATGTCTTAATTTATAAATCAAGTAAATCAAAGCTGAAAAGTATTAGCGTCTAAGCCTTGTTTCTTTACCACTCAACCATAATCACCCAGTCATATAAAGCATCATTGACAAATCTATTCCGTTTGATGTATATAACTATAATATAATGATATACAAATATTGTCCATACAAGTTTATAGAATATTTTACAATTTGCCCTAGCTAGTGGGTTATCCTCTTTTACAAAATTGATTGAAAACATTTGTTTCGGTTACTTATCAAAAAAAAAAAAAAAAACATTTGTTTCGGTCGCTTCTGTATACACGATACATACATTAAAAATTGACGATCTAATCTTTCAATTTTCTTCATTTTCATCAAAATATTGTTAAGAATATTTTGAAAAGTATGAGTTTCCGGTATTTTTGTGTTGCTTGGGTATACACCATGTTCGGAAATACCTTGTTAGTCGTGAGTCGGACGTTCGGCCTAGACCTAACATATTAAAAAAAGACTCAGATTAATCGGGGGAGTATTCAGAGAGTACTTGTGGATTATTTTCCAGGTTTAAATCCATTTTAATCTATATATAATATATATTTGTGCCAGTTCTGTAAAACTTAAGTTGGTATCGTGGTTGGACTGAAATTTTAGTTGTTATAGTATTTGGGTTCGAAGTTCAACTTAAAAAATTGATTTATTTTGTAGTTTTAATATCTTTAATTAATTACAAGATTGTAATTTTTCACTCAATCTCTTTTTTCTTTCCCTGGTAAAAATTAAGAGCAAGTCCAATGGAGTATGCTAATAAAAGCATAAACAATGAAAAGTTTTTCTCCAAATGTTCTAAACAAAATATTAATATAAAAATTGATTTTTGCGAATATAGAACATCTATTTTGGAGGATATCTTCGTCACCAGTAAATCATTAGTTTCCTTGGATCTTATGGTACATTTGGAAAGCCCGAAATAATATAGTTTTTAATAACATAAATGTTAATCTCATAGATACTATACAATTGGAAGAAACGGAATCGAGAATTTGGTTTGAGGCTCAGTCAACTATTCAACAAAGGGTTGCATTCAATAGGGAGGAAGGTGTAAATTTTTTGCCAAATATACCGGGAAGATGGTGTTTTATAGATGGATCCTAGAAAGACCAGGATCTTTTCTCGGGACAAGGCTGGTATAGTACTTTAGAAGAGTTCGCAGGTTTGATGGGGGCAAGGAATACGAGAGCATCCCTTTCCCTTCTTCATTTGGAAATAGAAGCTCTTATCTAGGCAATGCAAAGTATGAGGAATCTGAGACAGTTTTATGTGACTTTTGCGACGGATTGTATTCAGTTGGTAAAGATGGTTCCGAAACCGGATGAATGGTCAGCCTTTGCAGCTTATCTAGAAGATATTCAGCACTTGAATGAGAGTTTTAATTACTCAGAGATCATCCATGTGTCAAAACACAGAATACAAGAACGGACAAACTAACACGCAGTGCGAGAAAACAACCATTTTTCGTCGTTCATATGGATTTTGGCGTCCATTTTGGTTTACAAAGTCTTAATTAAGTCTGTTATGTCGATGACAAAGAAAAAAAAACTCTTTCTTCTTTGTTTTATTTTGATTGGTTCATAAAAAAATTTTAAAAAACATAAAAAATATTAATAATTAAAATCGTATTAAGAATAACTCCTCATTGCTGATACTCTAAGTATCAAGAATTAAAAAAAAAAAAGAATTAAAAAAAAAATATGGAAGAGAGGGAATAAGCTCACTTTCAAAAAAATTAAAAAAAATTTAATTTTGAATAAAAACAGATTTGACTAATAATATTTTTGGTCAGAGATATCCAAATTCAAGGATCAACCAATAAGGTCCAATAAGGTTGCTCTAAGCCATCTTTTCTGTTCGTACATAAAACCCAGAATCAAGTTTTTTATCCAACTCGTACAAGTTCTTCCACGCTTTTTGTTGACAAAAATTGGACTAACCGACGATTTTTGCTCGATTAGCCACGGAGATCCACCGCATAGCGAGTTCCCGGCTGACGAATAAGTAACTCACCCGAATTTTAGAACCTGTAATACATGGTAGATCACATTAAGAAATCAACGATTTGGGTTTTTTAATTTATTAATTTTCATCAAAATATTTTAAAAAATGTTTTGGAAATCATGAGTTTAAAATATTTATAGGTTGATTATGTATACATCGTGTATCATATTTACCTAAATAAGTAGCTTTTTGTCCTATGGTTTTTTGGACTCCCTCTTTCGTTTTAGAATTTTTAAATATATTAAGAAAATATATTAAATTTTGATTTTTTTTTGAGGAAATGTGTAATCTTTTTTTTTCTTTTGTCAAAAAATTCTGATTATCAATATATTATTTTGTAATTAATTATTTTTTATAATTTTAACCAATAAAATTTTAATAAAATAAAATATTTTGAAAAGAACTTACAATTTCTATTAAATAATATATTAAAAATATACTCTCTCTGTTTCATAATAAGTGTCGTTTTAGTTTTTTGCACACAGATTAAGAAAACATTTAATTTTGCATATTTTCTATAGAAAAACATCATTACCCATACATTTAATCATATTTCAACCAATAGAAAATTAAACTGAAAAATAAAATCAATAAATTATGCATTGAAATTCTAAAACAATACTTATTTTGTAACGAAATTTTTTCTCTAAAACGATACTCTTTGCGAAACGGATGGAGTATTATTTTAATTTTTTTTTTTAACATGGATTTAGAACGGAAGAAATACTATTCCGGTATGGAAAAGTTCAATATCGACTTTGAATAATGATTTGATAATATTTAATTAATTCATAGACTTAATTTTTCAATCAGCCATTTGGTTAGCGTACTGACCAAGTGACCATAGCTAGTGTGGAGCGACAACGCAGCCATTATATCTGACAGATCAAAAACCATTGCAACCAATAAGAGATAATCACGTGTTCATATATATATAATACACACTCATTCATCATCATCTCAAGATCCAACGTTCATAAGAATTCCGACCCTTGAGGTAAACGAGCAGACACTTTTATATTATTATTTTTCTTGTACGAATATTTTCGACCTAATCATTTATTCTCCTTACACGTGATATATGCCGGACTCAAAAACCGAATATTAAATAAATATGACTGAATATATAATTAGCCTCAAGTCTTAAGATCAAACGATGCTTCGCTATCAAAAAAAATTGTAAGAAATAGTTCTGAAAATCATGAAGTTGAGTATTATTGACAACGCAGAAAAGGTTGCTTACAAATAAAATAATAGATTAACAAACAAAGAAAAATGATTATATAAATATATTTTGGTTAACGTCAATTACGCCACAGATTGGGGGGCATGCAGATGAACTACGCATGGCAACGATGGAGATCATGTGATCCATTTGTAGAGTCCCTATTTGACAACGATTTTGTTTTCAATGGGGCCACAAGTGATGATCACTGTGTTTGCGGATATCAGATCTGATCCATCCAAGTGGCTGGTCTCATGTGTGGGACGCGTACCTGTACCTCGTCATAGTTCATGTGAGTTTTTGATTTTTGCTTTTGATTTACTTTTTTATTTTATTTTCTTTCGCCGGCTACGAATCGAGATGATGAAATAACATGAACCAATTATAACTTGAAAAGATAGAAGCTTTATATACGATGTCTTGGTTGATCATTGTTTGTAACTGAACAAGACCAGTCCAGAAGACCCAACGTTACGTAAAAAGGATGGAATCTTATTTTCGAGAGTTTTAAAATATTGATTTGAGTGTTAATGTAATGTTTTTAAAATTACAAAAGATGTTCCAAAATAACATTTCCAGCTTGTTATTTTGGACTTCAAATTGTTTATTTCTAGATGTCGATTTCTCTTTGACAATCACTTGGAAATTACGATTCTTATATATCTAAGAACATGATTAAAGGGGGTTCTTAGAGGGGTTCTTAGGAGGATGGGTTCCATGAATAGTGTAAGAACCGGTTCTTAAAACTCTTAAATAAGAACCGGTTCTTAAGAGTTTCTTTGCACTGTTTGAGGGTCCCACTGACACGTGGCGATCCGCGATTGATTCATTTTTTTAATAATAAAAATAAAAAATCAAATTAAAAAAAAAATAAAAAAAAAATCAAATTAAAAACTAGAACCCCAAATGGGGTTCTAGGGTTAATCATGCTCTAAGAATGATATTCAAAGTTTATACGAACAAATGTTATTTTGAAATAATGATTTGATGGGTTTGATTAATGTTATATACTCCAGCTTCACAAGTCTTCTCGTGATAAATTTGCATAGTCCAGTATTAGATTATTGCATAATGAGATTTGCATGTTTTCGTTGAGTATTAAATTAGACAAAGATATTGACGATAACATTATTTTATCATTAATATGCGGGGAAAGTTAATATTCCCTCCGTTTTGCAAAGAATGTCGTTTTGAGGTTTTATTTTTGTTTCATAATAAGTGTTGTTTTCTATTTTCAATGCAAAATTTATGAATTTAATTTTTCAATTTAATTTTCTATTGGTTGAAATAGTGTTAGGTGTATGTGAAATGATGTTTTTATATAGAAAATATGTAAAATTAAATGTTTTCTTAATCTGTGTGCAGAAACTTAAAATAACACTTATTATGAAACAGATGGAGAAAGATGGTAATATTGCACACCGCATCGCCTCACCGCCTATGGCCGACCAGATACGTACACTCTTTGAATTTGACATGTTTATGCTATGCAATTCCTCGACCACGGGGACGTGCTGATTGCAACACCCCAATCCAATTTATGTCAAAATTGATTAGTTTATCGTGTAACAATAATAAAAAAAAAATATGTCAGAAAAATTATAATCTGATCGAAGATGCTACAACCACATATCGAAATAGTTGATTCGAGGTTTCTACATCAAATCCAAAATTCTAAAATCAAATGTCCAAGAATGAGTTTTTTAGTACTGTTTTCAAGTTAAAGTTTTGTAACCTTAATTTAAAACCGTTAATTGGTTCATTTTGGACTATATGGAACTCAAGTATGTTCACAAACATTTATTATTCATATAATATTTAGGTTCAAACAAATATGTTAAACATGTATAATGTGCACCTCTCTCAAAATTTATTATTTATTATTTCCTCCGTTTTATATTACTTGTCATTCTAAGTTTATGCACACATATTAATAAAACATATGATTTTGTATATTTTCAAAATAAAAACGCAATTACCTATGCACCTAACCATATTTCAACCAATAGAAAAATAAATTGGAGAATCTTATTAATAAATATTGCATTGAAACTCTAAAACGACATTTATTTTGAAACGAAAAATTTTTCCTACAACGACAACTAATATAAAACAGAGGAAGTAACTTATTTGCAAAAATTATAAACACTACGCTAGCATCACTGCTACTTCAAAACCTAATATATCTCTATGGTTTTCTGTAAAACGAAGAGTCTAATGAACAACTAGTTTTTCAATGAGTCGAAACCCTAACAATTAAATTATCCCCCACTATAAATCAGTCATCACACAATCAATTAATCTATCATACACGCATAGCGGAAAATAAACATTTAAGTAATTTGAGCATCCAAACTTTCAACTTTCAAAATATCCACCGTTCACAGGTTGTTAGATCTTCATGATCGTCGAGGTGTGCCCCTTGCCATTAGTAATTTTCCTCTATAATTAACAACCTCAACCGAAGACACAAGTCATCGAAACAATCAATTAATCACTTCTACACTGTCTTGTAGTTGCATCAAGGTGATCATTCCAGCCAGCGTTTGATGTATGGCCAGAGAACAAGTCTTTCCAAAACACCAAAAATAGGATACTAATAACTATTATGACGTCCCTCCTCAAATGCCAGAACCTCATGGATCACTCCCTAGAAAGAGTCCATGGCCATAAGTGTCATCTACCCGGTGAACCCTATCATTCTCATTTAGACCACTTATGTGGTGAATCTTTTACAACTCATGTGCATAAACATTATACCTCCATAGACATGTTATACCTTCTAAGTAAAATTTTGGATGATATAACTCATTCATATATTCATAGCAAATATGTTATACCTTTTCGGACTGAGAACCAAACATATAACTTAATCACATAATCAATCAATTATCTCATCATGCATCAAATATGTTATATCCCCCAAGCCAAAGCTTGAACGATATAACCCAATATCTCTCACAATCATCATATCGTCATAATGATCATATTATCATGCAACAACCTAACCGTGCATGCAACAATCAACACTCCGGTTTTGTATGCGCTAACTGCTAAAACAATAATCAGTACTACAACTGAAACTCACTTGGGCAATTGGGTAAACTCATATTTTAACTCTATCACCTCAATCTCGCGGTTAGTACGAATCAAAATTTATGTCAAATTAATCTTAGAACAAATCGATTCATGATGTCCCATAAGTCAAAATCGAGATCTAAACACAAATCTATAAATAACTAGAAACAAAATATAAAAGAAAAGCTAAAGACTATAATGTTACCTTAAGACTCATAAGCTCTCAGAATGCTTATGGTCGGGTTTTTGGTGTGAGGAAAGAACTAATGGGTGAGGAGAATAAGATCAAGGGAGGTTATGGTCGTGGGAAGCAAGCAAGAGGTGTCCTAGCCTCAAAAACAACTAACTGGGGACATCTTAGTGTCCAAACACAATTATGTCCAATAAGACACATATTTATATCCAGCCACCAAACCAACCAATACAATTGCAACATAACCAGCTTGGAGGGAATTCAGCCCATGGGAGACACATGTCCAGCTGATTGAATGAGATATGCAAGCAGTTGCATACTCCAACAGCTTCCAGACACACTCAACACGCTGTATGCGGATCTGAACGAGCCGCATTCAATTCTAAATGGGTCATTGTCGGATCCAGATTATCGGAAATGGTTTTCATTGTCCAAAACTTGGGTAATTGAGTAGTTAGGCCTTAGCACAAAATCAATATTTTGACTCTATCAATTTTGCAGTTAGTACGACTCAGAACTTCTATCAAATTAATCCTAGAACAAACATATTCATGATGTTTTGTAAGTCGAAATCGAGATCTAAACACAAATCTATAAATAACTAGAAACAAAAATATAAAAGAAAATCTAAAGACTATAAGGTTTATCTTAAGACTCATAAGCTCTCATGATGCTTCGGGTTTTCGGTGTGAGAAAAGAACTAATGGGTGAGAAGAATGAGATCAAGGGAGGTTAAGATTGTGGGTAGCAAGAAAGAGGTGTCCTAGCCTCCAAAACCAACTAATTGGGGACATCTTAGTGTCCAAACACAATTATGTCCAATAAGACACAGATTTGTGTCCAGCCACCAAACCAACCAATACAATTGCAACATAACCAGCTTGGAGGGGATCCAGCGCAGGGGAGACTCATGTCCAGCTGCTTGAATGAGATAAGCAAGCAGTTCCATACTCCAACAGCTTCTAGAAACACTCAACACATTGTATACGGATCTGAACGATGAATTCTAAATCGGTTGTTGTCTGACCTAGATTATTGGAAATGGTTTCCTTGTCCAAAAAATTGTTTTCCCATACCAAAACACTTCTAAAATAATTATGATGCCATTCCTAATCTAATAACTTACATTTAATTTTCTGAGATTTCTAGAACAATCTAAACCAAACCGCGATCATTTTCGACCTCTAAATTTCCCCCTAAGAATATTCCTATACCATTATTCTTTTCAAAACTCAACTTCAAATTTAAGCACCTTTTAAAAGATATTTTGGTATTTCCATTTTAGCGTTTCACAATCTTTTCCAAACTATCAAGGAAGTAATTTCTCGACCAATATAATTAATTTTCTGACCAATTCAATGTGTACTCTGACCACAACTACTTTTCTTAAGGTATTTGTCTTTTGGATTTTAACTTCTCATTTTGAATACTTTCATTTCTATTTTTGGTTGGGATAAATTTCATGTAACCTTTAACACTCTTCTGGCCATTCAACTCAATGCACTATTTCTGTGTACCAAACTTATTTCAATGATTTATCCATATTTATTTATCCGTTTGAACTTAGACTGCTCATTACAACTGTATTGGTTCGAAATTCCGTATTTGGCTATTCTTCAGCCATATATGTGACCATACCTCGACCATTGTCTCTTCAGCTTTTTTTTTTTCATTTGCGTTTTTATTAAAAGGGTTATTACACTAGTAGTGACCAAATTTTTAGGAACAAATTGATTGTCTTTCAAGAATTAAATAAATTAAAATTTTCAGGTAAAAAAAATATTTTAGGGATTGGATTAGGTATTTAGTTGATTTATTGATATCCTTAAGTTTAACTAAGAGAAATATCCTAAAATAACCCTAAATTTTTTTTGTCACAAAATAGCACACAAAAATGAAAATGATCAAAATGTTTCAGAAATAAATATACACTTATATCCTTAGGGTTAACTAATTTAGACTTAGGGTTTAGAGTTAAGGGGTGGAGTTTTGGGGTTAGGGTTTCAATCTTTTTTTTACAAAAATAGAATATTAATTCTTAAAAAAAAATTATTTTAGTAATTTTTTTTTGAAGACTATTTTGTGACAAAAACTTAAAACAGTGTTATTTAAGATAATTGACTTTTAACTAATGATAGGTTTATTTTCCTTGAAGCTCAATTAAATAGAAGCGCTTTTTTTAATTGCGCAAAATGCTCTTCGTGAGCAAAATAGGAGTTCATGTGGCTCTTGGCCACCTCGATGGCTCTCTACTCTCATTGCTGGTGAGATTTTTTTTTTTTTTTTGTAAAACTAAATTGATGGGGAGAAAGTTAATGCATCTTCTTATATGAATGTTCAATTCTTGTATTTTAGGTGTGTGTTTTTCTATGTCATGGGGTATACTTAAGTGGGGCTCATTGAATCAAGGATTTAACGAATTCAAAATTTAAGTAAATTCAAAACAAATCGAAAGTTGAGTAAATCTTATAAAATTTGTTATAAGTTTTTTGGGCTTTTGAAGAGTTTTTAGAGTTTTTGATTTTTTTTTTTTAAAATTTAGTTAAAGTAATATTTATTAGAGAAATTCCCTTAGATAGTCTTTTTAGCTTGTTCTTCACAAAAATAGTTCTTAAGGAAAAAAATGATCAAAATAGTTTTATTTAGAAGCTAATTTTTTTATTTATATGCATTTATACTCCTAGGTTAACTAATTTAGACTTTAGATTTTAGAGTTAAGGGATGTGTTTGAGGATAGAATTTCAAATTTCAAAAAAAAAAAATTCAAAAAAAAATGTTATTTTGGTCATTTTATTTTTCTAGGGCTATTTTTGTGACAAAAACTTAAAAGGGCTATTTAAGAGAATTGTCCTATTTATTTTGTTAAATTAATATAATTGATATTTTTATTGTTTTATCAAATATATAAAATATATAAAGTTTTTAATAATCGATTTCCAAATATTTTTTTTTCATTTCAAATAGTTTATTTTTCTTTTTGAATATTTTTCAGAGTTTTTTGAAAAAAATTATTTAAAGTAATATTTTTATCTTTTTAATTAATATAATTTGATATTTTTATCATTTTATGAAATATATATAAATAAATAAAAAATTTAAACATTGATTTTCAAATATTATTTTTTCATTTTAAACGGTTTGATTTTTTTTTTTAAATGTGATGATTTTTTTTTTTTTTTGAAAAAGTTTCAAATACCATTGTATGAGGTGGTATTCTGATTCATTGTTTTTCGCTATGAAATGCTATTTAAAATATATCAAATCTTATTTGATTGATTTTGTTGATATAATCTATATTTTTCAATAAACTGGAATTTGGAAGAATTTATACAAATGATTAATCCATTAAAACTTAGATTTCATATAAAATTTTTGAATTCTAGATTCATTAAAAAAAGATTTAAAAGAAAAATAATTTTTTTTTTCAAATCCTTCATCCAATAAGATCTTTAGTTTATCCATGCGGGGTTCTTGGTCCCGGGTTCGGCCCTTTCTCTTTTCTTGGCCATTGTGTTTATAATGCACTCATCCTCCTTTCAGAAATTCTCAATATTAACAACCAGATGTCCAAAAGTAGAAAAAGGCAGCTAGTTGATAAGAATCTGCAAGAGAGTGGCCATTTAACTTGTTCTTCGTTTCATATTTTTTTCTTCTTCGTAAGTTCAAAAAAAAAATAATATATATATATTTTTTTTTTCTTCAAATATTTGATTTTAACTCCTACTATTAAATAATAATAGGTTTACGATAAGAAAAATTCTCTTTGATAACCCCTTTTAGTTTGTTTGTCACAAAAATAGTTTTTAAAGAAAAAATGACCAAAATATTTTTTTGAAGCAAAAAAATGCATTTATATGCATTTATACTCTCAGGGTTAACTAATTTGGACTTTAGGGTTTAGAGTTAAGGGGTGGGTTCGGGGTTAAAGTTTCAAATTTCAAAAAAAAAAATCAAAATTTCAAAAAAAAAAAGTCTATTTTGGTCATTTTATTTTTTGAGGGCCAAAATATAACCTAAATAAGTAATTTCTGAATTTTTTACTTTATTATTTCTCAAAAATCAACTTCAACACCATAAATATAATAAATATAATAAGATCTGAAAATATCGTTAAACACATAAATCTATAAATCCAAAAGTTTGAAAAGGCCTAAAAATACGATTCGATACAAATCACTCATGCTTGCCAATCTCCAATGAAAAAGAAAAGAAGGAGGGGTGAATGACATGGGAGTCACTTAATAAGGTATGAGATGCTAAACTGCAAACCATTGACTCAATACACAACACTACAACTATGTAGGTCTAGCTCTACCATGAAATAAACACGTTATCTAACATCACAATCAAAGACATGAAGTTCAAAAGAAGTCTCTTGTGCGCATGCCTGTTTATGTGGGAGGGCAAACAATGCACTCGCCTAGGACCCACCTAAAATCAAGTAAATTTATTAATATACAAGGATTCAATTTTTTTTTTAATAATGGCTTAATTTTTTTTGCATGTTTAATTTCATATTTACACAATATTTTTAAAAAGATAATAGCCAGAATTTACTATATTTATAAAATACAAACAAATTAATAAATTTAGATAATTTTTAAAAATATTTAATAATAAAATTAAATTTAATTAATTGTAGGGGTCTATATTTTTTTTTGCCCAAGGACCCTTTATATTGTTAAGCAGGCCCTGCTTGTGCGTGGCGAAACCATCTTACCTTCAAAGTCTTCTTGAGAGAAGTAGCATCTGAAACAATTACCTCAAACGAGTGCCAAAGATCCTTGGGAAGCTACTTCGCCAGAGAAACTGGAGAGAAGCAAGCGGTGTGCTTAGCGTCCTCATGCAAGTGACAATGAGAGATGGTTCTCCAACCATGAACCGGTTCACTGCCACCCACTCTGGCACATGCATAGGGCCGGCACTGGTCAAAGTATATCTAATATGTCCGAGTCAAGATCTGACAGGAACGAGTCAGTTGACTCTGTGGAGTCAAAGTCTTATGTCGTGAATTATGAAGTAAATTCTCGTGTGTCAGTGGTGGATGTGAATGTAAAACTTGAGAGTCCTCAGCATTTTACTCAACCACCACGAATATATGCCTCATATGAAGAAAACCAAGAGACTTTGAGAGATGGAGCTGCATTTGTCCCGCTCTTATTCAAATTCTTGGTTAGTACTATACTACCTACCTAATTTAAAGAATTTTATTTAGTTCCCATTAACCCACAACCAGTTGTATTGATTTCATGGCTATTTTTGGTTGTGTTAGGGTGCATGGATCCATGGTTGCTTCCTTTGAAACCTCCAGGAGATCCTGATTGCCATAAAAAGGACGCTGTGGAATATCTGCAGCTTACTATGCAATCTCCCGTTATGTGTCTTAGCTGCATTATATCCACTTGTACGTGTTAAAAAAAAAAAATCTCCCCATGTCTCATCTTGAATATCTCACACTGACTAGATGTTTCTTTTCAAATTTACTTGTAAGCTTCTCTTAATTGGAGGTCGTTTAGATGAAGCGATGAAAGTAGTTGAGGAGATATGCAACAAAGTACATGACATCAAACCTGTTAAGTAAAAATGGATTAATTTAGTATGTGTTAGAATATGGAAATTGAGGACTTTCAATTGTAGGATTAAAGCCGCTATGATGGAGAAGTTTCATGATAACAACAACAACAAAACGTGTTCGTAAAATGCTACCATGATATCTTAAAGATTGATCCTAATTGTGTAACCACCCTGAAGAAGCTTATTGAAATATCAAAACAAGGTACATAGGATCACGTTTTCATTCTTGAATCCTACTTAAGATACCATCTGTTTCTAACTTGCAGATGGATATAGTAGAGAATTATAAGTTTCTTGGGCTTCCAACTTAAAACCAATTGGCAGTAAGTGGATTGGCCCAAGTGCCTTATATATTACTCTTGTCCCTTACATATTTTCGATGTGGGATCTTCTCTCCAATACCCTCCCTCGAGATAATGGTGCATATAACCATTAATCTCGCAGAATCCATCATACCCCTCCGAGACAATGCTTTATTTTTCTAGCAATCTCGAAGAATTGAGCCTTCTTTGGGCCATCAATTCGTGGGATGATCGGGCCACTTTTCGGGCCGGATTAATGGGTCAGGGTATTGGGCCCGCTCTGATACCATGTTATATTCGGGTTTGTTATGGGCTTCCAACTTAAAACCAATTGGTGATAAGTGGATTGGCCCTAACCCTTTATATATTACTTAGTGTCCCTTAGAATTCCCGATGTGGGATACAATATCCCTAATATTCGGGTTTGTTATGGGCTTCCAACTTAAAACCAATTGGTGATAAGTGGATTGGCCCTAACCCTTTATATATTACTTAGTGTCCCTTAGAATTCCCGATGTGGGATACAATATCCCTAATACCCCTCCTCGAGATGATGGCTCTTATCGGCCAGAAATCTCGGAAACTTAAGACAGTTATACTCGGTCGAGCGAGTTA